>ML780670.1:529245-546782 GCA_009831015.1 Picea engelmannii
ATTATGCTCATTTTAACTTCTTTACAAGGCACTCAATGAGAATCACAATAATGCAAGGAAATAAGCAATGGCACATTCAGCATCAGTTACTTATAAGAGATACACAAAGATGGATATTTCCCGAGGAAACCCATAAAGGCTAAAAACATCTTCTTCTTTATATGATAAGTATTGTTTACATTCTTTACATTATCATACATATGAGCACCAACTCATTGTGAGGCTACAACCTCTGTTTTTGCAAGATGCAACTTGCTGAGAGCACCAACTCTCTGTTTTCTCTAGCACCCACTAGAAGGAAGCACCAACTCCCTGGTTTTTCTAGCACCAGCTAGAAGGAAGCACCAACTCCCTATGTTCTCTAGCACCAACTAGAAGGAAGCACCAACTCCTTGTGTTCAAGCACCCAATTGAACCTCTGAGGACACTAGTCCTCCCTAGCACCTCCCTACCACCCTGATTTATAAATATGAATTTTTGAAACTTATTACAGTGATATAGTGTTCAACAACAGCTTACCAGTCTCATCACTGTTCTGCAAGATTTCGCTACTCTATCTTCCTCATTGTCTTCCTGCACTCATCCCTTGCCCTTTTTTGTTCTTCTTCTTCTTCTGCTTTCTGCACCATTCCCATTCAATGCACCTTTTGGCTTCTGTCCATTTCAGCTGCTGCACTCCACCTCCTTCTTCACACGTGCATCACTCACACAATTTCCCAATCTCTTCTTTGTTCCACTTTCTTATACTTCCTGTGCATCTTGTGCATCCTCTGTATCTCATGGTTTTGCATTCTCTGCATGTCAAGTGCTCTTCCTATTCGTCATGGAAACTCTTCAGCTTCTTTGTTTGTTCATGCCATCTGTCCATCATCACTGGGTGTAATAATCAAATTCCTTTGCCCCACCATCAGTTGAGACTCTTCATCTTTTGTTGCACTCGAGCTCAACTATTCTATTGCAGTTACAGGCTCCAACGCTCATTCCGATGTCAAACACCTCCATGAACAGTCTTTTGTCCTACTGGTAGATCCCTTGAGACTCTTCACCTTCTCTGTCAAACATGTTGAAGTGTCTTCGAGGCCTCTCGCAGAAACCATCAGTGGTTTCTAATAATTACACTGCGAGAAGAAATATTGGTCCTTCGATCGTGCCCAAATTCACCTGCACCATTGGATTGGTTCCATGGGATCTTGGATTCATTTCGACATTCTGGTCTTCATCATTTCGGGATCATGGTGGTGGAGGATTTTAGTTCTCTCCATCTCTCGACCCCCGAAACTCCAAAAGAAAAAGTAGCTTAACTCCTTCCCCCAACTTCTGCCGATGTGACCAAGGGTTGTGACCTCTTGCTGAGCCTAACCGTGTTTCGCATTTCAGATTTTCGGTAATTCATAATTCCTATGATGAAGGGTCTTGAGCCTTGACCCCTCCATCTCTTGGTATCTGAAACTTCGAAAGGGAGTCAGATCAACGGTCCACAATCTCGCTTTGATCAACGATTCATATTAGATCATGGTTTCACATTCCACGATTTCGACGTTTTTCCCTTTCGAGTCATCGTGACTCCAATATTACAAAATTCATGATCACAAAATCCCTGAAGTGATAGGACGGTTCACATAACCCACTGAGATGGACGGTTGACGGGATTTCGGTGTTTTGGAGTTCGAGACATCGTGATGGTGGAGTTTTTGCTTGCTATGTAGAACCCCGAAATAGAAAGTTTCGATGTGATGTAAACTTGTTGTCATCATACGTGGATTGACACATGTCGAATAGCTGCCACGTGTCACTCTGATTCATGACTTACATGTGCCTAAAATGTTTAATCATCTTGACACTTGTCATTGCCTCATTGTGCCATGTGTCCTTAACTGACGTGGTTTGCTGATGCAGTTTATTGATGTGTCTGTTTTGGAATTTCACATTTCATCACTTCAGGACTCCTTATGATGAGAGTATATGACTTCTCCATCTTCCGGTAACCGAAATCCCGATAGCCAAAACTCCGAAATGGAGTTTGACCAACATCATATCGGCGTATCAATGGTTCAGATCAATCCTCAATCTGATGGCTAAGGATATTTCACGATTTCTCATATTGCGAGTTCGAGACTCCTGTTGTGAAGATCCTTGACATTTCCATCTCTCGATATCCGAAAGCCCGATAGCCAAAACTCTGAAATGGAGTTTGACCAACATCATATTAGCATATCAATGGTTCAGATCAATCCTCTATCTGACGGCTAAGGATATTTCGCGATTTCGCATATCGCGAGTTCAAGACTCCTATTTTGAAGATCCTTGACATTTCCATCTCCTGATATCCGAAATCCCAATAGCCAAAACTCCGAAATGGAGTTTGACCAACACTTCAATCTTGCCATTTGATCATCGTTGTGCTACTGGTCTTCCTTGCTTGCTTGTTTTCCTGAGCTTACTTTGTTTCTATTTTTCCATCGATGCATACTCTAATCTTGCCATCAATGACAAGAATGCTTCGCCTGTAAAGCATGTCATCATCTCCTATTAGACACAGTGAGATAGAGATGTGGGCATCCCTGTGGATGAGAATAGATGGATGTGCCCCTAGTGGTTTATCACCAGTGAGTGTGATTCTCCTGTGAGACACAGTGAGATAGATATGTGGACATCCATGTGGTTGAGCACAGATGGATGTGCCCCTAGTGGGTGAGCACTAGTGGGTGTATGAGATCCCTTGTTATGTTTTCCAAGAGTCAGACTTACCTGTAACCCTATTTGTGATGTAAAGGGTACAGGTTGGCCCCACGATAAAGTGAAAGATAATTAATGTAAAAGATAATTAATATTTTAATTATTAATTATATTTTGAGATATTGAGATTGACCCTATTGTGCCAATAGACACATAATTTGATGTAATAACTCTTGTATAAATAAAGGTGAATCCTCATTGAGAAAACACACTTAACATCATGTCATCTCATGATTTCATAAGTTGTGGTCTGAAATTATGAAAATTATAGCACCCTCTTGTGTGCTAGGTTTGGTGATGATGTGGGAGGTCTTTCTTTTGAAGAATATTGCAAAGGATTTGTTGGGTTTTCTTCCCTTGTTGAGAAGGGTTTCCCAGTATACTTCTTGTGTTCTTGTGCATGGTTATTCTTCTTGTAATCTTGGTTTGCTGCAGTAGTTATGGTTCAAGTAAAATATAAACATAAAATTTAAAGTAAATGCATGATCCATAGCTTATTGAAAATTCAACACTTTCTTGGATTCATCTTTAGCAGAATGATCTTGCTGATTTTTATTAGGGATTTTTCTATTGAAAGGAGGCTTGAATCCCTTTCTTCTCTGATCAGATTTCTCCTTCTCCTTATCCCTCCAAGATTTCTGCATGGATTCTCTGCCCTTTCCTTTCTCATATAGGTACTTATCCTTCCTGGTGGTCTCTTTCAACTTCCTAGGTTCATCATACTAGATATTTTCCTTGTAAAAAAATGGCAATCCACTCAAAAACCTGTGTATCTTCACCTTTTCATATTTGATAAATCCTACATACTTCAATAATCCAAAGAACTTTTTTTCATATTCTATCATGGTCATGCTTCCCAACCTTAGTTCGAAGAACTCTTGCATATTCTTTTCATAAAATTTCTTTGAAAGGTACTCCTTCTGAAAATGTTTCTTGAACTGCTTCCAAGTGATCTTGCTCTCATTAATGTGCTCAACTTGCTTCAATCGATCCCACCACATAGCAATTTTTCCATGCAAAGTGTTAAATTGTACTTGATACTGATTCAACCCCCCTCTTAGTATCAACAATTAGTATCAGAGTAGGTTACCTTCAACAGAGTTTAATCATTGGAAGGAAGATCATGAGAAAAAATGGAAGGCCAAAGACACATTCCAAATGGGATTCCACCATTTGATGGAAACAATTATACATATTGGAGAAACCGAATACAAACTTACTTGACATCTTTAGCAGTGGAAATTTGTATCTTAGTTTTTAATGGCTATAAATTTCCAAAAACCACTCACACCGATCCAGATGAGAAGAAATTAATGAGATGCAATGCAAAGTTGAGGCATGTTATCCTATGTGGATTGACACCAACTATTCCTAGCAAGGTAATGGATTCAACACAGATAAAGAGGTATGGGAAAAACTTAAAAATATTTATGAAGGTGACCCTAAAGTCAAGTAGGTCAAGCTTCAACGACACAGAGCACAATTTGAAAATATGAAAATGGATGAAAATGAATATATTTCAACCTATTTACTTAGAGTATATGAAGTTGTCATTGTTATCAGAGGAATAGGAGAAGAAGTCAATGAATCCTTAGTTGTACATAAAACTGTTGAGATCACTCCTGTGAGATATGATGCCAAAGTCTCGACAATTGAATAAAATAGGGACATGACTAAAATGACAATGGATGAATTACATGTGTCCCTCATAGCATATGCAATGATAACATGTACAGAAAATGAATAGTCAAACAAAGAAGAAGCCTTTAAAGCTATGAAGAAAACAAATGAAAAGGAACACAAGGCAGAATAAAGATTGGGCTATGATTTAGATGAAGAGGAAGCACATTTTGTAAGAAATATCAAGAGGGGAACCAAAAACTAAAAAGGTAAGTTATCTTTGAAATTCTTCGATTGTGGTGGAGTAGGACACTATGCTAAGAATTGTTATTTTGAAGAAAATAAAATCTTCCACAAGAAAAAAGATCCTCTACTCCAAGGAGGATTACATTTTTTCGGATGAAAGTGTTGGAGAATAAAGAGATGTAAGAGAAGTTCTCTTCAAACTCAAGAAACTCAAAATGATGATCACAAAAAAATTTGAATAGAAGAAATCAATTCTGAAGAAGAGTTTGATGAAGGAACAAGCTTTGAATGTTTCTAGGGTGGCAAAGACAACATAGAAAGTGAACAAGAAGATGATGAGAATCTTGAAAAATTGATGCATGTTGAAGAAGAAAATAGCAAGCTCAGAAACAAAAATAGAGAGTTGAGAAATGAATTGGAAAATTGTGAAGAATAGAATCATAAGCTTGAAAAGACAGTGAACAACTTGAAGGAGAAATTATAAGATTATGAGAAATTTAAAGCAGAATTGGATCACACAAGAAAAGAGGTAATGTTGACGATGGAAAAGTTGGAAAAATTTGAGAAAAGTACTTAAAAGATAGATGAAATTCTTAGCAATCAAAGATCACCTACCGATAAGATAGGACTTGGATATGATAACAATTCAGATATAGAAAATACAAATAAAGAGGACAAGAAATATGAAGGAAATTATAGAAGCTATGCAAATGTCTTAAGAAGTGGAATCAACAATCAAGAAGAAATTGAAGAACAACAAGAACATGATAGAAGATTAGAATTCAGAAGGATTGATATATCAAGAAGGTCCTTTCCTACCAGGTATGAGAACCATCAAGAGGGAGTTGAAGAAAAGTAGGAACATAACACCTCCAATTGGAACAAAAGATCAGAATTTAGAAGGCGTGAAACACCAAAAAGACCACTTCCTACCAGGTATGAGAGTATTTTTCTTGGTCACTGCTATACTTACAGAAACTTTGGACACAAAGCAATTCATTGCAAAATCAATGCATGAAACAACTATATGAGAAATAGAAAATATTATGGATTTTCAAGGGACGATCATGTAAACAATAGATTTGGAAATGCTTATGGATTTGAAAACAAAAATTACAATCCATTTGAACCATTGATGGATCAAAATATTGTATGCTACAAATGCAATAATCTTGGTCACAAAGCGCGAGATTGCACACATATGAAAGAAGATCTAAACAAGGAAGATTGTTAATTAGCATTGATTGTTGAAGATAAATAAGATTAATAGTATATAGACTTTGGGTGCTCAACAAACATGAATGGGGACCAAAACAAATTCATCATCTTGAATAAAAAGGGTGGCAGTGTTGCATTTGGAGATGACTCCTCTGTCAAAATACTTGGGAAAGTTGTAGTAAATATTAGAAGTGAAAATGTGAAAGAAGAAAATGTCATATTGGTTAAATATGTGAAGCATAATCTCCTCAATGTCAGTAAAATATGTGATCAATGATACACTCTTAAGTTTAATTTTCGAAAATGTGAAATCAGAGAAGAAGACTCAAGAAGATTGGTTGCAACAACAACAACAATACCAAATAACATATGCATACTATACAAAGAGAAGATAAATAAAAGTGAATTCACACAAAAGAGCTCCAAGGACAATAACAAATAAATAAAGGATAACAAGACATAAAAGGAAGAAGAAGTATTATTGAGTGCCATATATTCATGGGGAGCAGCCTGAAAGTAAAGAGTCACCCTTTACCATTGATGTCAAAGGGAGAGAGAAATATCATGAGCATGATGGAAGGGGGGAGAGTAGGATGATAGGGGGAGCATAAGTGTTTCCATTAATTACAAAGGGGGAGATTGTTGGAAAATTTGTTTTCATTGATGTCAACCCTAGAAGAAGTTTAGAAACCCCGCAGATTGGTTGAAGAAAAAGAGCATGAAGAACATTGCAAATCCATATAGAAGATCCATGGATTGATATCCATCATCAAGATATTTCCAATGATAGGTGTCACACCATGCGGTTCCTCATGGTTGAGGAGATATTCCCTCTTGAATATGACCATGTGAATTAAAAACAAGAAGTTACAGGTCAGCCTTAACATTACAGAAGAAAAGTGTTGCAAAATAAGAAGTGATAGGTCGACTCTAAAGTCAAGAAAAGGAAGTGATTAGAAGGGTATAAATACACATTGAATACCCTCTCATTTGAATTATCTAAGCACACAAGTTTTGGTAGAGAAGTTGTATGAAGGAAGTCGCAGTTAGAGATGCAAGCGTGAGGAATGTCAGAGTTGCAAGAGTCAAGAGGGTGTCTAAAAACCCCTATCTAAGAAGGCCCTCACTGGTTGAGTATATAGTGTTCCACGAGGCCCTCATGGGTGGTATTAACCTCATCATGAAAGGCCCCATTAGTTGCCCGGTTCTGTCAAGCATGGATCTATGATATTGTAGATTTTGGCACATGATTTGAGGCTTGTTCTTGGCACATTTTTTATGTAGTTTTTGTACTCAGTTTGATGGAGATGTGTTGATAAGTTTATTATTTTATATACCTATTCAAGGGTGGAAGGAAGGGGTAAGGAAAGCAGTTTGTAGCCTCCTTCCAGTTGGAGCCAGAGAATATAGGGAGCTGGAGCTTCCTTCAAGTTGGAGCCTGTAAACTATGGGGTTGGGGCCTCCTTCCAATTGAAGCTAGAGAATTTGGAAGTTGTATATTCCTTTGAAATATTTTATATAAGAAAAACATTCTAGGGATTTACACATATATGTATTGTGCACTATGCATTTCTTCTACTGATCTTTATCGTATATTGGATACATTATTTGATTGAAAGTATAAGTTGTAAAAAGTGTTAAATTGTACTTGATACCGATTCACCCCTCCTCTCAATATCAACAAATTCATTCCAGAAAAAATCCTTCAAACCCTAGTCACATGTAGCCTTCGTTCCATAGAGAGCCTCATAGCATCATTCCCAGAATATAATCTATGGCGGAAACATCACAACCTCAGAATATCGCACATTGCAACATCACAACCTTAAAATAGCACACACGACAACATAGCATACCTTCATTCCTTCATAGTGCTCTTTGAGAACAAGAAAGACCAAAAGAAAATCCCTTATACTTTTCTTGCACACATTTAGATCCCAAAAATACACCCCATCTCCTTTAGCTCGTCTCAGATCACTTTTGTGCACCTCAGACTTGATCTCTTATTTCATTGCACAACTAATGCACACATCTCTTCAATATTTATAGTACTTTTGTCCTCGTTTCAAGGTCGACCTGTAAAGACTACCCGAGTCAACCTCAATTTTATGGCTAAGTTGTTGGATGAAAAATTCATATCTCTTCATTCCTAGGGATTTATATGAAATTCCATATACCATTGGAAATGTCTTTGAATAAGATTTCCAACCATCCCATTTGAGCTAGGTATGTAGATTAAAACTTCCTTCAAATATAGGGTATCCAAACTAATCATCAAAATTCCAAAAATAATAGCTTTAACAATATTCATATTGCGATCTTTATCTTGAACATCTTCTAGGCTTGTAATATTTATCTTGAACATCTATAGTCTCCCCCTATCTTTAACATCAATGAAAAAAATATTTTTAACAGATGCAACTAACAACTACCCTATGTGTGATATGGTTGTACAAGCTATTTCCTCATCGAGCTCATGGAATTAGGTAGTTAGTACTCATTTTTTCATTTCAATTAGTGTCTGTGCACAATTGCCAAAGATTCATGTATATTTCAACCCTTTACTAAATTATGGGCATAAATCACCCTAGTATACAACATTAGGGTTTACAACAAATCCACAGTCTTGTAAATTGTAAATTACCAACACCATACATGTATTTTTCTTTTTAGGGCATGCATTTTTTATCATGCCCTGTTTTCATTCATTTTTATACATTTTTCCCTTAATTTTTTTTCTTGCATTTACAAGGAAACTTTTATCTTTTATCCTTTATGTACAACAGAGGGTTTTTAGTTTCAAAATACAAAACTAAAGTATTAATAGATGTAAAATGATAAAATCCAAACTCCACAATTTGAACCACTCAATTTGGAGGTCGTATGAGGCTTAGGCATGCATTTTATAGTAAGAAGATTTTTCCCTCCATTTTACAAAAAATCTTGAATCTTGGTTCAAGGTAGAAGTCCTTAGTCATTTTAAAATACACTCCAGGTGATATATATAGATTCAGAATGTTATTAAATTCACCTAAAAACTTAGATCAATAAATTTGGAGCTATATAGAAGTGTGGGCATGCATTTCCATTAGGTCACTTTCTACTTTTTTGTTTCTCAATTTACAAGATAGACTTTGCTTCTTTTATACAACAATGTTGGGTCATTTTCATACTTGCGTGTGTCCTTCCTCATGCTATGGGATTTGGACCCAGGGTTTTTCTAGAGCCGATCAACAAAAACCCCAAAGCATCGACATATCAATCCTCGATTGAAGGAGGATAACTAAACATAAAACTATCCATCTAGACTGGCAAGCATGTGATTCATATCCGACAACTCATGAGGACTGAGAATTAAAACAATACACACACATATGTTAATAACACATGATACAAACAAGGTAAATCAAAATTGTCACATCATTACTATTCCTTTCATTCCATTCAACACCAAAATACAATATACATAAAAAAAGAAAAAAAAACATGTTCAACAACAACAAAGCTTCATTTCTTCTTTATATAGATCCTCAGAAATATAGAACAATATGAAATGTGAAACCTCTTCACACTACATACCTATGACAGAATCATGTGTATATTCAAAGACATTACAATATTACAACAGGCTCAGAGTGACCTCGACATCAGTAACTCTATGTATTGTGGAATACTCTATAGCTCTATTCAACACCTTCTAACTCAATCGCTTTTGTTGTTGCTTCCTTATATATCTTTCTTCTACTCAGGAGATCTATCTCTCCTTGCTCCACTCACTCCCACCACTATTATTTGTCTCATCCTCAAACCAACTACTTTAGGCAATCACTGTTGCAATAGATGGTATAGTGCCTTTGGTTTCTTCCATGAACTCCTTATATTGGCCCTTGGGCTCAATAAAGTATCCCTAAAGATATTGAGTAATCTTAATAGTTGCATCGATATTGGTTGTCATGATTTGAGGTGTTGATAGGTTCATTATGTTGATGTTCTCAATAAGGGGCCCGACAACAACCTGTATATCTGAAAGCTTTGTAAATAAATTCAAATCCTTATCGATCGTAGATGTGATGACCTGGGAGATGATCTATTTTTCAACTCATGCAGTTGTGATGCCTTTTGTTTTGGTTACAATTTCCAACATTACAGAGGCACACTCTTTAGGTGGAAAAGAAGTTAGGCCTCTCTTTTGTTGTGCAATCTCTATTTTTTTTGTGTAAACCTAATATTCTATTGTGGATACTTCTAAGGGAGTTTGGATATGGGTCCATAGAGCGAAGTTGCATTTGATCATGTGGGAGAATGTGTCCACTCACTGTTGGCTATCGCATAGAGATTCTTGGGCCAACTACATCTTTTGTTAGAACTGAGTAATAAAGAGATTCGTTGTGCATATTGGTTGATGAAGGGAGACAAGGTGTGCCTTTAGATTATGTGGGAGAGAGTTTACAACTAATATTTTAAATCCTAGGAGGATGCCACGCCCTTGCGAAGAAGTAGTGGGAATCTTGGAAAATAAACTTTCTACAACACTCACAAGATCAGTGAATGTTGTATTGAACTCTATGTGTTGAGCATGTGAGATGGCATGTTCTATGTTTTAGTTTCATACCTCCTTTGTAATGCTTGATGATATTGAATCTCCTTCTGGTAGTGATCACATGTTTGATTGTGCGCAACAACATCCTAGAAACAAAACCATTTGTTGGGACGTTTCCACACTTGTTCACATCCTTCCTCGTGATGGGGGATTTATGTAGTATTCTAGATATAAATCAATATGAAAAACAAAAATAATTAGCTAGAAATTGCATACAAACAATGATATAACCAGAACGATACCACAATAATACCATAATAATACCAGAATAACACCAGAAAGAGCACTTTGATTACTGAGAGAAATGTTCACTTGCCTCTTCGAGGGGGAAACCTCCAAAAGAGAAGAGTTTTATTACAATAATATCCAAGACCAAACTTCTCATACCCTCTATTCCTATTTATACTAAATCTATCTATCCAAAATAACAATCAAGAGGAAGATCCTTCTAGAAGCGGAAGATTCTATTAGGTCTTCTTACATTTGACTTATTCCTCCTTATTGCTAGGACTTATTAATATTGACCTTTATTACATGGAAATATATTATTATACCCACTTGAGGGGTTAGGTAGGTTAGATCCCTAACATTCCCTCCCCCTTAGAATCATCCTTGTCCTCAAGGCTTGAGATGAGGAAATTGTTGTAGAATGTTAGCAGGCTCCCAGGTGGCATCTGTTGGTGTTGTATATTTCCACTGAACTAACGCTTCCTTGATGGTACACTAACAAATACAATGCTCTTGCCGGTCCAAAACTACTTTTGGTTGCAACCAAATGGATCCTTCTTCATCCAACTCGGGAAGGTTGGTTTGATTTTGGCACTTAGTTCCAATCACCTTCTTTAATAAAGAGACTTGAAAAACACAATGGAGCTTAGAATGATTGGGTAAAGCTAATTGATAGGCCACCTTTCCAATGCGCTTGAGAACTATATAAGGACCATTAAATTTGGGTGCCATTTTCTGACAATGTTCAGCCTTGAGTGAAGTTTGCTAATAAGGTTGCAATCAAATAAATACCTGGTCTCCTTCAGCAAATTTATGTTCTAATAGACCTTGATCAACTTGTTGCTTCATGCGATTCTGATCCATGACCAAATTCTCTTTGAGGGTATGGAGAATAGCCTCACGAACTGTAAGTGTTTGTTCAACGCTCTTTGACCTTCGATACACCTGGCATGTAGGAGATAAATGAAGGTGGATTTTGGCCATATATTGCTTCAAAAGGAGTCATGTGAGTATTTTTATGGTAAGAAGTGTTGTACCACCATTCATCTAATGGTAGACATTGAGACCATTGATTTTTCCTTTCAAAGTAAAAAAACCTCAAATAAGTCTCCAAACACTTATTGACGACTTCAGTTTTACCTTCAGTTTGACCATCAGTCTGGGGATGATAGGCGGTGATGAGATGAAATTGGGTGCCCTGGAGTCTAAACAGTTCTTGCCAAAATTTTTTGGTGAAAGTGGGATCTCGATCAGAAACAATAGAATGAGGCATGCCATGAAGCTTGAATATATGATCCATGAAAAGTTGAGCCACAGTTGATGCGATAAATGGGTGTTGAAGAGAACATACATGAGAATACTTGGAAAGATGATCCACAACCACCATGATGACAGAATTATATCTCGATTTAGGTAATCCCAAAATAAAATCCATAGAGATGTCCCTCCAAATAGTGGGTGGAATCGGAAGTGGTTTGAGTGTGCTAGGAGGTTTGATGGTTTCACCTTTGTTGTGTTGACAAACATCACATTCTTCTACAAAAGTGCGAACGTCCTTCTTCATACCATCCCCAAAAAAACAGTGTTTGACCCTATCATAGGTTTTGGTAGATCCTTAATGCCTAGCTGTGGGAGTAGCATGAAGCTTAGAAAGCACCGTGGATTTAGGTTGTGACTGTTTGCTTAAATACAAACTTCCTTTGTAGAGAAGTTCATCATTGTGCCAAGAGTACCCTGGGGAAACTAGAGAGTTGGCTTTCAATTATTGGATCATATGCAATATTTTAGGATCATGTAACCATTCTTGGTGCACAGCTTGGAGTGAATCTGGTACAATGAAGGAGAGGGAAAAAAGGGACCCTTCATATTCATATTTTCGAGAAAGAGCGTCAACAACCACATTTTCTTGTCCTTTCTTGTAAAGGATCTAATAATCATAACCAAAGAGCTTAGTTACCCATTTTTGTTACTCTGGGGAGGAAGGTCATTGCTCCAGAAAATACTTGAGGCTTTGATGATCTGTGTTAATTTGGAAGCATTACCCCAGGATATAAGGGCGCCAGAGATCCACTGCATGTAGAATAACCGACATTTCCTTTTCATAGATTGATTGGCCCAAATGGAATTCAAACAATTGTTTTCTAGTAAAGGCCAAAGTTTTGCCTTCTTGCATAAGGATAGCTCCAATTCCTCTTCCTGAGGCATCACATTCGAGGACAAAGTTTTTTGTGAAATCAGGAAGGGACAAGACCGGAGTAGTACACATAGTTTCCTTCAAAGCTTGAAAAGCCTAATATGTTGTGAGAGTCCAAGTGAAAGAATTATTTTTAAGGAGAGTAGTGAGAGTGGATGCAATATTCCCATAATTTTGAACAAACTTGTGATAACAGCCGATTAAACCCAAAAAACAATGCAAGCTATTGATAGTCTTGGGGCGAGTCCAATCCTGAATTGCTTAAATATTTTTAGGATCCACCTGGACACCATCCTTTCCAACAATATGACCCAAGTACTCTAATTCTAAGGCTCCAAAGGCACATTTAGAGTGTTTGAGGAAAATTTGGTGCTGCGAGAGTAGATGGATAATTTGGTCCACATGGGAAAGATAAGATTGCCAAGTTTTACTGTAGATGAGAATATCATCAAAGAAAACTAAGACAAAACGACGGTGAAAAGGATGAAAGACATGATTCATGAGGCTTTGGAAGGTGAAGGAGGAATTACACAGGCCAAAGGGCATGACCAAAAACTCATAGTGACCCTTGTAAGTTCATTTTGGATTACTGAGAGGGGGGGTGAATCAGTAATAGAGAAATAATTTCCTTTTTAACCACAAAATGCAAGTGTTATATCAATGTAGCATTATCATCCAATAGTTGTAGAGTAAATAAACAATGAAAAAATGAGAAATCATACACATACACATTACACCAATGTTTTTACATGGAAACCCAAAATGGGAGAAAACCACGAAATGGTTTTTCTTATATGTCTTTAAGAATTACATTCATTGGAAGCACCAACTTCCTCTTTTTTCCAACTACAATTGGAAGGAGGCTCCAAACCCCTAGTTTCTCAGGCTACAACCTGAGGGAAGCTCAAACTCCCCAATTCTCTGGTTGCAACCAGAAGGAGGCTATAACCCCCTATCTTCTCCTGATACAACCAGAATGTGGCTATAACCACTTGTCCTTGCCCCATCCAACCACCCTGACGTAGAAGTAGAATGATGGAACCATTGTCACACTATCACTATGAGATATACCACTACACAACTGTACCAACATGTACCATTGACCTACATCCAATTTGTACTACTTCCCTGCAATCAAAATTTACCTAAATTGAACATGTATCAAACAACATACAACAGATACGTGACCTGTAGTTCTGCAACATGCGTATGTACGTGCCTTATCTGTACAACATCCTGTGTATGTATGTGTCCTGTCTGTTATGAATCCTGTGTATTCCTTATGAAGCTAGGGATATGCGACCTGTAGTTCTACAACATGTGTATGTATGTGCCCTATCTATATAACATCTTGTGTATGTACATGTCCTGTCTGTTATGCAGCTTCCGTATACCTTCAAAAAACTAGGGTTTTCTTTCTTCTAAAAACTTCTGATCCTCTGCAACTTCTATCACATATATCTGCAACCTGTCACTATATCCAGACTATAACTATACCATGTGCATGATGTTGCGAGGAAAATCTCTCTATGTGTCACATACCCACTACCTAAATCGGATTTTTCTGGTTCTCTGCCGTATCAGAACCCCTAATTATCCATGGAGGCCCAGCGTAAGCTGGCTCTTTCTCTCTCCTTCTCCATTCCCATGTGATCACAGGTCATGTTCATGGTTCAATTTGAAAATAGTGCCTATTTGTATTTCGTGCCTCGGTGCTATAGTAATGTCTAAACGTTCGACTCTACAACTGCCGAACCCCGACAAGGCTAGCGACCGACCAATGGGGACGAATCCCTACAGGGTCAGCAAATGGCCAATAGGAACAAATCTCAACAGGGGTAGAGAACCGCCAGTGAGGACAGGCCCCGTCGTTAAGTGGAATATAGGTGGCAAAAAGGGAAACTCGACATGGTAGTCGACATGACAGGAGGGGGGCCCCACTTCACACGCCACATTATTCCGGACCCCCCCCCCCATTAAAGACAGAATGGAAAGGGGGGTCTGGAATCCACTTGAGCGTCATTGATCATGATGAGTTAATCGCGACCGTTAGAGAGTTGTGTGTCCAATTTCGGACCACCCCCCCTACCGCTAAAGGCAGAACAGTAAGGGGGCTCTGGAATGGAACCTCAACCGTAGATCTGAGCGGGTGGACTCTAACCATCCAGATCTGCTTGCTACTTACCTTTATGCGCATTCGCACCCCAACGTAAAGCTGGCATCTCTACCTCACATCGAACGATCATCCCAGACCCAAGATCCTCCGAGAGGATCCTGACCATTCCTCAAAGCCTGATCACATGCTAACATCTCAAGGTTTATAAGTCTAGACTTCGGGGTTTGAGAGCACGGGGAAACATGTCCCTTCGGTATCCCAAATGTCGAAACGTCGAAGTGTTGAACGAACCTCAATTGGAGATTAGCACCTTGGGTTAAGCATTGGTCGATATGACCTCTTCCCATATGACTACAACCTCTCTTCCGTCGGGATTTATCAAGGCGAGAGCCCGACCTATTGTCAACAGGACTCCCGAATCCCCAATTCGCGATTTCCCGAAACGGGTAATCTCTCGACATGTCACCTCCTTAAATCGGACGGCCCACAACTGCTCCAGGGTTTCCACCTTGGAGAGTCTTGATCCCTTGTCACCAGGAATCCCGATCCCGCGATTCCTAATTTCCCGTAATGGGAGATCTCACGACATGTGGCATCCATCAGTCGGACGGCTCAAATCTATCCCAGGGTTTCCACCTTGGAAAATCCCAAACTCTTGTCAACGGGAATCCCGATTCAGCGATTCTCGATTTCTCGAAATGGGAGATCTCTTGATACGTGGCCTCCGTTAGACGGACGGTCCAGATCCATCCCGGGATTTCCACAATGGAAATCCCCTATACACTGGAGTCTTATCCCTTGGGTAACTCTTGACAGATCTAACAGCTGTCAGGCTTTTCAGCCGAGATCTGGCGGCTCGTAATGGTCCCTAACCATGCATTCTTCCACGACTCCCTGGGCGTGGGAAAGATCCACGGTCCAGATACTCTCATGAACCTTGGGGATCTACGATCCTAAGCTCTTCGCTACCCATGAAGACACAGGAAAACAAAGGGGTAAGGCATTTAACCCCCTACTTTCTCCTACGAATCTAACGGTTGTGGGTGACCGTAGATTCCCCAACAAAATCTCATCCATTGATTAATACCTATCAGGGTTAAAGAACTTAGCACTCCATCTTCTTCCTCCAATCTAACGGTCATGAGTGACCACAGATCTCCTGACAAGATCTCATCCGTCGATTTGTTACTTCATCCTTATGCTGTCATCTAGGCCCTCAAGAGGATCGTTCCTCCTCGTGCAGGATTACTAAGGCCTTACGCCTTCACAACCGCCTTCTCGGTTCTTGATGGGCCTTTCAAGGAAGGTATTTCTATGGGGAGATTTACTCAGGGTACTACCTGAGGTATGTAAGGATGTCGTCCTCCCAAGAACCAGACGTGAAGTCTGAATTTGATCAGTACGCACACACATAAAAAATTCATGAAGAAATAAATCCTACGTAGTCCTTCCATATAAATATACAACTACTAGTACTGATCAAAACACCATACAGTCATTCTTATAATGAAATCATTCACTGTTTCACAACTTATGAGCATAATTATCAAAATAAGCACATATATATATATATATCTCAAGATGCCAAAGGAAAAAAACTTATCAGAGATAACACCAGGGTCAAGCAACTGCTGAGAGGGGTGCTCGTTTCCACCCAACCGTAGGCTTAGCGACTCCCAGCAGATTTACCACTAGCCACCCCTGAGCTGAGACCACGATGCTGTGAGACTGCGTCTCTGTTTTCCAGTGACTAGGAGCGAAGGTTGCAATCCTCCCTCTCTGCTATCACTCACTCTGCATAATGCCAGAGTGCTCCCCTTGCATCTGCCCCCCCAATCGCTTCTACCCCACGCCTTATCTTCTTGCGAGGTTGTGTGTGGCGCGATTACCCTTGCACTGGCCAGTCATGATGGCTCTATGGATGGGTGGTTCACCTCCCCATCCCTCATTAATTTTTAAGGAGCCATCTACCTACCAGTCTGCGAGGCATTTAATTCAGGGCCAGCGAACTGCTTTTGGTTCTCTGGGCGAGTGGAGTCCAAATACGGTATTAATTCTTGGTGGAAGTTAATGCCACCTTTTCAGGTGTCTTCCACCGCCATCGTGGTCTCTTTTTCTGTACATCCCCTCTCAGCAGTCCTGCAATAAATTCAAAATGTTATTCACATTCATTGACCTTTTCCTCAAGGTCCATTTACATCACATATTCACATTTATGAGTTTTCCATAGTTCTTGGCCAGTCCAGTTATATTTACAAGCTGGGGGAAACATGGTGTTACAATTCCCTCCCCCTTAAAAGGAACATCATCCTCGATGTTCTTATCTACTAACATGAATTGTATGTACAGAAGTAAACAAAATCATATATGCCTGTCTCATGGCATCCTCCATTTCCCATGTAGCCTCGTCTGGGCCAAAATGTTTCCACTGCACCTTGACCTGTGCAATGGTTCTGTTCCAAAGTGGGGTTTCCTTTCTGTCCAGTATGCATTGGGGTTCTGGTAGAAGTTCTCCCTCTGGTTCCACCTGGATCACAGACCAATCAATTATATGATTAGCATCATGTACATATTTCTTC
>ML780670.1:573804-591755 GCA_009831015.1 Picea engelmannii
TAGAATTCCAGACAGGAAAATTATGACCATTTTTTTCATTAAAGACGATAGTTTCCCCCAAGTAAATTGGAAATTTGCAAAACAACAGAATTAAAGGCTGCAGAAACAGTAACCACTTCTTACCCAACCAGCACCAAGCACTTTCTTCTTCTATTCATGCTTTTACAATGGTTGAAGGAGCCTCCTTCTTCACGGGCTCTTTCACAATCTGCCTGCTGCTTGGTTTGTGGCGAATTTCAGGATGTAAATTCCAGCACTTCTTTTCCCAATGGCCACTGATTTTGCAGTAACTGCAAAAATTCCTTCACTTTCCATTCAACTGTGCATTCCTAATGGGAGGAATTGCAAGGTGGTTTCTGCTTTGTCTCACTTCTCATGGACACATCTGTCTTCTTAACCCAAACTTTCTTCATTTGATGGTTGGCTACATCACGGTTAGAAGATCTAATGCATAAATCATTTTTCTTATATTCAAGAAAAGAATTTGAATGACTTTTATACCTTCTTGTTTTATATTTGTTGCAGATCTGATGAGGACTAGCTGCTTTGGTTCCTCTCGAATCCAATGATGTAGAAGTGGCTCTTGCTTTAGTGGTCTTTGAGAACTCTCCAATTTCTACCTTTCCATAACCCAAACTTGCAAATGGTGGTCTTTGTACCACGTCTAATGGTTGAGTGACTTCTTGGCCATTAATGCCAAGTCCACCTCCTTTGTATCCCATTTTAGTGAGAAGTCCACCTCTTTTGTATCCCAGTAAAAGTACAGAAAAGATAAAATGGAAAATACAAACATTACACAGATTTTTTTCCTGGAAACCCAAACCAGGAAAACCAACATATTCTATATTTTCATTGTGTTACATTCTTTACAATACAATATACATATAGGAGCTAGTGGCATCCAAAACCCTAACCCAGTGACCTGGATTAGTCCACAACCCTAATTCCTTAAGTGGAAATATAAAACCATCGGCAAAGAAACCATGTGCCGCAAAACCACCTAAAATATGTGACACGTTTTCTGAGGCAGAAAAATATGTGACATGTTTGTCGAGGCAGAAAAATATGTGACCTGTTTTCCAAGGCAAAAAAAATTGTGAAACTACTACTCGTGCAAAGAATATAAACCATACCCAACAACATTATTATCATACCGAGATGAAAGAGAACATGAATAAATACTCTCAATGCAAACCTTAGTTTGATTTTGTACATCTAAGGTGGATGTCAGTTTCCTTTGCATTGTGGACTCTTATTTGTCCTCCACTTTTTCACAATTTTGGATTTTAACAAAGAGGTCATCGTTGGTTTGTAGCTTGTCTCGAAGCTCTCTTCTCCTCTTCTGCAACTTGCAGAAGTCTTTTGAATTCCTCATTCTCTTCTTGAATGATTTGATTTATCTCCTCCAATTCTTGAAGCCATGCTTGCTCCAATCCTTTTCCCATGATGATATTCTAAATATGCAAAAGTGTCAGACCTGCTCTGATACCACTTGATCTATTAATTTAGTGAGAATCTTCTTACATCCAAATTTTCAAAACAAGATCTTTTACTGATGAAATTGCATGTGAATAAGGGAAATTTGATTAATTAACCATGCTTCATTAAAGAAATAATCACATAAAATTGTCAAACTGTTGTTTCTGTTTATAAATAAAAACTCTACTAATCCAAGGAAGAATGCATCCATACACACACATACAACATAAACAACAATGTGAGAAAGAAGTTCACAAGACCCCCTAGCTATGTCTCTGTATTCATGAATCCCATGAACTTGCTTTATTGATTCTACTTCAAAAGGGCTACATAAACAAGCCTACGACCTGTTTCTCCTTTACAAAGACATTCTCTGAATCAATAAGCTCCCAATAATATTTCCACAAGCTCCCCCCTAGTGACCCCCAAGAAGGGTTTATATAGCATCTCAATCTAAACCAACTCAATATTTTCATGGAGATAATATCTCTCAAGATCCCCTAAATTAGGATCTTGGAATATCTCAAGGGATTTGGTTGGATCATATCTCTCAACCATCCTTCAGGATCTCAACTCCCCATAGGACTCTCCTTGAGACTAGGGACTGAAAGCCAATATGGATTTTGCACCAAATAATCCCTTTTAAAATAATGAAAAATACATCATTATGAGAACCCTATCTCATGTATTAATCATTTTACAATGCCATTTTTCCCAAAACATCAACAAGATTAAATCCCTAGCATATGAAGCCTAGTGAACCTCATTTAAACTACATTGAAAAATCTCCTTGTGAGCTCTTTGTTGTATTGAACATCTTGATAGTGACTATAGCCAACTAAAATGTGTCGACTATGAAGATCCTCCTAAAACACGAACCAACGACCCTGTGCATATTTTGTGTGTGCCAAGTGCAAGCGGTACATGAAAAAGACCCTCTGAATAGCAACCAATGAGGAAAAATGCTTACAAAGGCAAGGAAATCACCAATAAGGCTAATGGCATCCAATAAGTTTCACGAATCCCAATGTGTGAATAGATGTCTTGTCGTCAAACACAAGGGAAACCACCCATTAAACGACCAATGATGAAATGTCGACTGTTGGGTTCAAGGTTACCTACCAATGAAGAAAGTAGGATCAGGGTGCATAATAGGACTACATCTTCATGTGATTATGAGACAAATTGAGGGTATGGATGACATGCAAAGTCAAGAGTTCTGAGGAATGGTCGACACAGGTTGATAGACATCCTTTGAACAAGAGCATGAGACATATGGAAGACTCTGGAAGCATAGACTCAATAATGAAACCATGAGATACAGGAGGCATCAATCAAAACTCTCCATAGGGACTGGAAGAGTAACCAACCAGGGGAGTAAATTCTCTGTAATGAGCTCAACTTCCTAAGGCCATGCTAAACCCAAAATTATGATGACAAGTGGACTCATCAATTTTGTGCTATGTTCAAAGGTGACACTATTGTTGTCAATATAAGATAATACTACCTTCCCGCCCGTCTTTTTTTGTTTTTTCATAGTCAAATGAATGCTATGATACAGAGGAGAAAACAAGTGTCACAAGTAAGCAAAACTAGTTCCAGTGGAACATACCTATGCTCAATGCAAGGATACGCATGCAGGAGATGGAGACTCGGGGGAATTTTCCCTCCTGGGTATAGGGTGTCAAGTTGCAAAGGATATAGATGAGGATTTGCTTGGTTGAGGATGCAAAATTGTTGAGGCAAATGGTTTATAATGCAAAGCGAGAACCGACCACACGATCAATATTGCAAGCAAGGGCATGAGATGTAATCACAACTTAACGTCAAAAAATATATTTTTTCATAATCTTAGTCTACCTAGTGTGAAAAAGGAATAAACTTGTACCAAATAGACGTCCTTTCAAATCCAATTTACGAGTGTGAAAGAGACACGTTCACTCGGAAATCTTTTCACTTTTTGAAAACGAGTCGGAAAAGAGCTTAAATCAAACTTGCCTGGGAGTCCTCTAGGTATAGGTCAGCATGTTTATGAGTGAGAAATGAGGTTCAGCATAAAATCATGTATTATCTATAAGGGACTCCCGGTCCTACGGAAAAAAAACTCTTTGCATGGGCACCAACTGAAGTAGAGGATCTAAGTAGGGTACCCATGTTTGGTAAGTCTCTACCATTTGATAACGACACGTCTTGTAGTAGATGGAGGTTTCTATGTCACTAAAAAATGGGTTCGTACCTAAGGCATATGAGTGACAATTATAGGACAATGCAAGTGTGCATGATGGAATGGATACCTATCCTATATGTTGGATAATGAAAATATCTATCTATAGTTACGAACAGTCAACATAACGCTAAAAACTGCAAGAATCCCTGGCAAAAAATACAAAAACCAACTCAATCCATTGTTGTATTAGTCCATTAGGTGAAAATACAATCCGGAACTATGCAAAGTGGGTAAAAATTTCTATAGATAGTAATAAAAACCAAGTTTTACTACATGTCATTTGACATTTTTACCCAAATAGTGAATTTTGGACCAAATTACCCCCGATCTTCAATTGGTGATTCCAGGAGCATCGAGTGACAGAATCAACGACCGTTTGGACTAGGTAATTCCTCTTCCCCTCCTCTTCCTTTCTAGTGGATTACATTTTGTATTTAGGTTTGAATTTTAAGTTATCTTGTGCGCAAATAAAAATTTTAGGTGTACGTAAGCTACCATTCATCAGGTCGTGTATACACGTGATTATACGCGGCTCTCTAAAATACGGCGAGAGTATACTCAACCCTATATGCGATTGTGAATGCAGGAGCCCACATATATGTCCGTAAAAAAAAATGATGGTTGCTAAATCAAAAAGTGATGCTTCTCTAGCAGGATGGTGCTAGAATGGAGAGAAGGGGAACATGAGGAGGTATATGCTACTGTGGAAAGAGATTCGGAGGCCCAAATGGCCTTGAAAATATGTGGGTTGTATAAGTTTTGGGAACTCAAAGGGCTGAGTTCCCAAGTGAGGTTGCTATAGTTGCTCGTGGATTATTGGGATCCAGATAGTGAGAGCTTCAACCTTGATGGGCACTCATTAAGGATTGAAGTCAAGGATATATATTTCTTGATGGGGTTGTCGCATCAGGGTGAGGTGGTGAAACTCAAATCCCGAGGAGCTGGGAGAAGTATGAAGATAGAAGAGTACATAGATGCTCATTGTATAGAAGGGACCGAGAAGGTCTGGAGTCAACTCCCCATCTGAGCGATAAACAATCTAAATCTCAATATTGTTGTCCTCTTTTTGACCCGGATCATAGGATCGGCTTTGCTGCACCAAGCATCGAGGTTGCTTATGTTCTACTCCATAGAGTGTTTGAGACCCATAGTGTACAATTGGTGCACCTTACTACTGAATAATATGAAGAGCCAGTTGAAAGAATGAAACAGGGTGACAAGAGGAACTTTGATCCAGGTGGATATCGATGGCCACCCACCTTTTCCAACTCACTCAAAACAGTTTTCTGGCAATTTTGGCAATTTATTATTTTTAGCAGTTTTTAACTTCCGGGGCCATTTTGAGGACCTAAATGAAGGTTTTTTGGGATCGATCTTCTCAATGAGAGAAAAAGGATTTGATTGATTCCCCAAAATGAATCTCCTCGACGATACCTTTTCAAGGGGCTATCATGTGCCTAAAACGGAGATCGTATACAAAAGTTACGACCCCAGGAAGTTGATGTACTAACTTACCCAAACGGGGCCCACATGACTTTTGGTGCTTCATCTCCTAGGGTTAGGTTTTTGGATGTATAGGGTTTTTGACATTCTTGTTTATTTTGAAAAGGCCTTCAGAGCCTCATTGTAATAATTTTCTTGCAAATGAGCATAGTCGTCACATCTCTTCTTAGAGATAAGCTGCCACCATTCTAGCAAGATTGTTTTCCGCTGCATTTTATAGTTTCAACTTATTTCCTTATTGAATAGAAAACAAGTTTTATTGTATCTCTGTTATTATGTGTTAAGCATATTTTAATAATTTGTATTCATTTCATTCTTCTCATAAAATTTGGATCAGTGGTATTAGAGCGGTCTGCTCCTTGTCGTCTTAATGCATATCCCCAATGAGATCAAGGTACAAAGAATTGGGTCTCGAGCTTGTTTCTCTTGAGGAAAAAAGTTCTCGCACGCCCAAGAGAACTCTCATGGTAGGCGAAAATAATATGACGGGACACGAGATCCTTTCAAAATGTTGCTTGAGGAAGCCCTCATACAATAGAGGAACGAGATGATGGATAGTTTCACGCAAATCCTTCGGCGGCTACCAACAGGCAACACATATTCCTCGAGTGGAGGCATCGCCCCTTTAAAGGTAAAAATCAACTTCGATATTTATATATTTTAAAGTCAGATAGATGCAGATGTTGTAGACAAGTGGTTGAATCTATTAGAAGGGTATTTTTCTGTCCATAACTTTTCGAATAGAGAAAAGATTACTTTTTCACTCCTCAAAGTCGTTCCCCATGTCAAATATTGGTGGGAAACTTTCTGTGAGAAAAAGGAAATAGAGGAACCCTCATTATTTATAGTCGCATCCACCTGGGAATCGTTCAGGGATGTTATTAAGGAACAATAATACCCTGTCAAAAGTTATGATGACTTGTATACCAAATGGACCATGCTGTGGAAAGAAAGAGACCAAGCAGTGCCAAAGTTCACAAATATCTTCCATACCTTGTGCACCAAGCTGGTTATCAAATATTTAGAGCGACATCTGGTGGTCAAGTATCGCGGTGCTCTACATAGACACATCCATACCGAAATGGAATTTCTGGACATCTCATCCGTGGACACGGCCTACTGATATGCCATCAAAATCGAGCAGAAGCTCAAACAAAATACGCAGCACTTTGGGTCTGGGAACCCCTCACAGGAAAATCCA
Organism: Picea engelmannii; assembly: GCA_009831015.1. NCBI lineage: Eukaryota > Viridiplantae > Streptophyta > Pinopsida > Pinales > Pinaceae > Picea > Picea engelmannii. Next base: position 580,215 of record ML780670.1, read on the forward strand.
GGAAGGGGCAACCCTAACCCATAGAAAAAGGGACATAGCAAAGATGGATAGTATCAAGAAAACTAGTCTAAGCTGCAAGCAAAGAAGGACACTAGAAAGACAAAGAAAGATATTGGGAAGTGGTGCGACTTCCATAAGAGCGCTTGGCATAACACTATTGACTGCCACTCAAAGCAGTCTCTTGTGGCCAAAGTGAAATTCTCTTAATCAGATGCGGGTTTTGACTCTGAATCAGAACCAGAAAGGGGAAGATGGATCATTGATGTGGAAACCAGTGCCACCATTTCTACCACCAAGCTCCACCCTAGCAAACTAGAAGAGCCATAAGAAGGTGAGCACCTCTTCCATTCACAAATGTGGGTAAAAGGCACACCGTTTCACTTCATCGTTGATAGCGATAGCCAAAAGAACCTCATCTCAGTAGAGGTAGTCAAGCGATTGGACCCCCATACAATGTCGCACCCACAACCCTACACCATTGGATGGCTCTTCCAAGGAAGCGATCTCCACATCAGCCAACAGTCTTAATTGTCGTACAACATCAATCCCTTCAAGGATGAGGTATTGTGTGATGTTGTTCCTCTCAAAGTTTTTAATGCTCTTTTGGGCCAACCTTATTTATGGAAACGTCATGTTGTATATGAGTCTAAGCCTCATAGTGTTATTATTATTTTGAACAGGAAATTGTATAGGATACCCGAGGCAGTCCCTCCTAGTGTTATTTCATTGATCTCTACCAAGCAATGTAAGAAGGTCATCTCTTAGACCAGAAAATTTGTCTTCTTCGAGATTCACTCTCAGAGTGAGAAAAATATTGCAACCAAATCCAGGGCCTCCACGACTGATCTATCCACACAACAAAAGCAAGTGGATAAGGTCATGGAATAATACTTAGATATCTTCTCCTCTCCTACCAGGGTACCTCTGCATGGACAAGTCAAGCATCCCATCGATATGACCCTAGGCGCACTGCTACCCAATGGGCCAGTCTACCATCGCTCTCTGTTAGAAAATGAGGAGATCAAGAGGAAGATCCAAGAACTGCTCCACAAGGGGCACATACATCTCATCTCATAATCTTGTGCGAGCCCAGTCATGCTAGTGCAGAGGAAAGATGGGACCTAGCGACTCTACATTGATTATCGGGCCCTAAATAAAATCAGAGTCTGAAATCGGTACCTGATTCCACGAATTGACGACCTCCTTGATCAGCTCATGAGGGCCAAATAATTTAGTAAGATTGATCTGAAGTCTTTCTACCACCAGGCCCCAATAGAAAAGACAGATGTATGGAAGACCGCCTTCAAATCAAAAGAAGGTCTTTTTGAATGGTTGGTCATGCCCTTTGGTTTGACAAATGCTCCAGAAAATTTTATGAGGATGATGGACAATATCCTACGACCTTTAACCAATACTTTGTAGTGGTTTATATGGATGACTTCCTCATATACAACAAGACTTGGGCAGGACACTTACAGAATATTCAACGGGTTTTGTACACCCTGTGGTAGCACAAACTACATGAAAATTTGGAAAAAAGCTCCTTCAGCATGGAAAAGGTCCATTACTTAGGCTACATCGGTGATCGGTATGGTGTGCATGTGGATCCAGCCAAGATCCAGGTCATCCAAGACTGGCCAGCCCCAACCACACTCACTAAACTTAGGAGCTTCTTGGGCCTCGCCAATTTCTATCGCAGGTTCGTGTTGGGATTATCTCATATCGCATGGGCCCTTAGCCAAGTAACCAGGGGTGGTAGTAAGGAAATGTTTGTGTGGTGCCTATCCCAACAAAACGCCTTCGATGAATTGAAGAATCATTTGTGCTCATCCCCATTGCTTTCATTACCAGACCTGCAACATCCCTTTGAGATCGAGACAGATGCTTCAGACTATGTTGTGGGAACCATTCCCACTCAACATGGCCACCCCGTGGCATATCATAGTGAGACACTATCAGATGTTGTCTGTAAGGACCCTACTTATGACAAAGAAATTTACTCCATTGTGCAAGCTTGCTGCTAGTGGAGACATTACATTCTTGGGAAGGAGACATTCATCCACACTAATCACAAGCCACTATAGTTCTTGCAGACCTAAGGAAAATTAGAGAATGACCGCCATCAGAAGTGGTTCACATACTTACAACAGTTCCACCTCAACATCAAGTATAAAATAGGAAGTACCAACTAAATTGTTGATTACCTCAACCGACCTCTAGTCGCGGCACTCACCACGGTGCTAGACACTTATGGCCATGAGAACTCTGGATAGCTCCACCTTTATGAGACAGACCTTGAATTCTCCACAACCTACCAAATGTTGGGCGCCAACTCAGTGGTCGCTAATTTCCATCTTCAATATGGTTTGTTGTTCCGTCTCGGCCATATCTGCGTTCCATCAAGAGAGCGTGCAAATATGATTTGGGAAGCTCACTACAGTTAGGTGGAAAGATACTTTKGCATCGAAAAGACATTGGCAGTGTTGCAGAAACATTTCTACTGGTCGAAACTTCGATAGGATGTTTTCAAGTATATTAGGTCCTCATTGCCTACGCTATTGAAAAAMCAACCACTAGGAAATAGGGTCGGTACACCCCTCTACCTACTACTAACAGGTTGTGGGAATCTATCTCAGTGKAATACATGTTGGGCCTCCCGTCCACCAAGAGGGGAAATGAMTGTGTTTTTTTGGTTGTTGATCGCTTTTCCAAGATGGTGACTCTATTCGCCTGCAAGAAGAACATCATAGCAGAAGCCACTACCAAGATCTTATTTGAATGAGTATGGGTACATTTTTGGATACCACAAACCATTATCTCAGACTGTGACAGTTGTTTCCTCAGTACATTCTGGTTGAGACTCTAGTCACTAATGGATACCAAGCTCACCAAATCCAATACCTTCCACCCCCAGACAGATGGCCAAACTGAGTTCGTCAATCGGATGATCATACATATCCTGTGCATGTACAATTCAAAACACCCCCACACATGGGATGAGAGTCTTCCCTATGTCCATCATAGCTACAACCAAGCCCTGCATAGTTCAACTGGCCACAACCCCTTTCAGCTGGGGTTGGGATTCCAACCATTGGGCCCCATGGATGTTGCACTACCCCTAGTGACCACCTTGGCTGACTCATCCCCTGCTCCACCAAAATCTGACAAAGCCACCCAGTTCATTGAGTGGATCCAAAACATTCACCAACAAGTTCGGGATATTCTATAGAAATCTAATGTCAAGTACAAGTAGTGCCATGATCAACATCGGGTGCCACATAAGTTTTAGGTGGGAGACAAAGTTTGGTTGCACTTGCAGAAAGAATGCCTTATAGGGCCCCATCGAAAGATTTGGCCACTCCATTATGGGTTGTACACCATCACCAAGGTTGTGGGTGATAATTCTTTTGATCTCAACATTCCCCCTTTCCTTGGCTTGCACCCAGTCTTCAATGTGGCTCTCATTTGACCATATTTCCTACCATTATTGGACACCTCAAAGATAGAAGAGCAGTTGAACCCAACAAAGCTCAAACTTGATTGCATGCAATAGGAAACCAATATCATATTTTGGACACACATTTCAAGGGCACTCAAGAACAAAGGATCCAACTTTATTGAGTCGTCAAAGCAAGGCAGCTCTTGCACCAAGGCAAGTGGCTCACCCAGGGCCAAATTCAACAGAAATTTCCTCATCTGATGGGGGAACTCAATGAAATGGAGACCATTGATTCCTAAGGAGGGAGGATTGATCCAAGTGGATATCGGTGGCCACCCACCTTTTCCAACTTGCTCAAAACAGTTTTCTGGCAATTTTGGCAATTTACTATTTTTAGCAGTTTTTAACTTCCGGGGCCATTTTGAGGGCCTAAATGAAGATTTTTCGTGATCAAACTTCTCAGTGATAGCCAAAGGCTCTGATTGATCCCCAAAAATGAATATCCTCGATGATACCTTTCCAACGGGCTATCGTGCACCTAAAATGGAGATCGTATGCAAAAGTTACGACTCTGGGAAGTTGATGTACTAACTTACCCAAATGGGGCCCACATGAATTTTGGTCCTTCATCTCCTAGGGTTAGGTTTTTGAATGTATAGGTTTTTTGAAATTCCTGTTTATTGTCAAAATTCCTTTAGATCCTCATTGTAATCATCTTCTTGCGAATGAGCATGGTCGTCACATCTCTTCTCTTAGATAAGCCACCGCCATTCCAACAAGCTTGTTTTCCGCTGCATTTTACAGTTTCAGCTTATTTCCTTATTGAATAGAAAAATAGATTTACTGTATCTCTATTATTTTGTGTTAAGCATATTTTAATAATTTGTATCCATTTCCTTCTTCTCATAAAATCTAGATTAGTGGTATCAGAGCAGTCTTCTCCTTGTTGTCTTAATGCATGTCCCCAATGAGGTCAATTTACAAAGAATTGGATCTCGGGCTTGTTTCTCTTTAGGACAAAGTAAATCGCATTCCCAAGTGACCTCTCATGGAAGGATAAAAGAAATATGATGGGATAGGATATCCTTTCAAAATTTTCCTTGAGGAATCCCTCATGCAACAGAGGAACGAGATGATGGATAGTTTCACACAAATCTTTCAATGGCTACCAACAGGCGATGCATCTTCCTCAAGCGGAGGCACCACACTTCAAGGTACAAATAAAATTTGATATTCCTATATTTTAAGGTCATATAGATGCTGATGTTGTAGACAAGTGGTTCAATCTACTAGAAGGCTATTTTTTTGTCCATAACATTTCGAATAGAGAAAAGATTACTTTTGCACTCCTCAAAGTCATTCCCCATGTCAAAGATTGGTAGGAAACTTTATGTGAGAAAAAGGAAATAGAGGAACCCTCATTATTTACAGTTGTGACCACCTGGGAATGCTTCAGGGATGATATTAAGGAACAATACTACCCTGTCGGAAGTTATGATGACTTGTATACCAAATGGACCACACTGTGGCAAGAAAGAGACCAAGTAGTGCCAGAGTTCACAAATATCTTCCATACCTTGTGCCCCAAGCTGGGTATCAAAGATTCAGAGCGACATCTTGTGCTCAAGTAACATGGTGCTCTTCATAGATACATCTAGACTAAATTGAATTTCTATACATCTCCTCCTTGGGCATGGCCTACCGATATGTCGTCAAAATCGAGTATAAGCTCATACAAAAGACACGGCAAATTGGGCCTAGGAACCCCACACAACAAAATCTAGGAAGGAGCGGCCCCAACCCACATAACAAAGGACATAGAAAATATGGACAGTATCAGGACAACCAATCCAAGCCACAATAAAATAAGGACACCAGAAAGACAAAGAAATATATCAAGAAGTAGTGTGACTTCCATAAGAGCCCTTGGAATAACATTGTTGACTGCCGCTCAAAGAATTTGCTGGTGGCCGAAGTGAAATCATCTTAATTAGATGTGGGTTCTAACTCTCATTGAAAACTAGAAAGGGGAATATGGATCAATTATGCGGGATCCAATGCCACCATTTCTACCACCAAGCTCCAGCCTGGTGAACCAAACGAGCCAGAAGAAGGTGAGCACCTCTTCCATTCACAGATGTGTGTAAAAGGCACCCCACTACACTTCATCATTGATAGTAGTAGCTAGAAGAACCTCATCTCAGCAGAGGTCATCAAGCGGTTGACCCTTCCGACAACGCCGCACCCAGAACCCTACACCATTGGATGGTTGTGCCAAGGCAAAGATCTCCGCATCAGCCAACAATGTCGATTTTTGTACGACATCAATCCCTTCAAATACGAGATATTGTGTGATGTTGTTCCTCTCAAATTTTTTAATGTTCTTTTGGGACAACCTTATTTATGGAAATGTCATTTTGTATATGATTCTAGGCCTCGTAGTATTATTATTACTTTGAACAGGAAATTGTACAGGATACCCGAGGCAATCTCTCCTAGTGCTATTTCCTTGATCTCTGCCAAGTAATGTACGAAGTTCATCTCTCAGACCGGGAAATTTTTCTTCTTCAAGATTCACTCTCAGAGTGAGCGAAAGATCACAGCCACATCCAAGGCCTCCTTAATCGATCCCTACACACAACATAGGCAAGTGGATAAGGTCATGGAACAATACTAAGATATCTTCTCCTCTCCTACCGGGGTACCTTTGCACTGCCAGGTCAAGCATCCTATCGATCTGACCCTAGGTGCACTGCTACCCAATGGGCCAGTCTACCATCCATCTCTGTTAGAAAATGAGGAGATCAAGAGCCAGATCCAAGAAATGATTCACAAGGGGAACATATGTACCATCTCATCTCCTTATGGGAGCCCAATCATTCTGGTGCAGAAGAAAGATGGGACTTGGCGACTCTGCATTGATTACCAGACCCTTAATAAAATCACAGTCTAAAACTGGTACCCAATTCCCTGAATCGATGACCTCCTTGATCAACTCATGGGGGCCAAATACTTCAGTAATATTGATCTAAATTATGGCTACTACTAGGTCCCAATAGAACAGACAGATGTATCGAAGACTGCCTTCAAGTCAAAAGAAGGTCTTTTTGAATGGCTGGTCATGCCCTTTGGTTTGACAAATGCTCCAAATTTTTTTATGAATATGATGGATGATATCATATGACCTTTCACCAATACTTTTATAGTGGTGTATCTAGATGACATCCTCATCTACAAAAAGACTTGGGCGAAACACTTGCAGCATATTCAACAGGTTTTGCACACCCTACGGCAATGAAAACTATATGCAAACTTGGAGAAATGATCCTTCGACATGGATAGGGTCTATTACTTAAGCTACATCATTGATCAGCATGGTGTGCATGTGGATCCATCCAAGATCCAGGTCATCGGTGACTAACCATCCCAAACCACACTCACTAAAATTAGGATCTTCTTGGGCCTCGCCAATTTCTATTGCAGGTTTGTGTTGGGATTCTCTCATATCGCATGGGCCCTTAGCCAAGTAACTAGAGGTGACGGTAAGGAAAACATTGTGTGGGGCCTATCTCAACAACAAGCCTTTGGTGATTTGAACAAGAATTTGTTCTCGTCCTCGGTTATTTCGTTACCAGACCTGCAACATCCCTTTGAGATTGAGACAAATGCTTCAGACTATGTTGTGGGCATCGTTCTCACTCAACACGGCCACCCCGTGGCATATCATAATGAGGCACTATCAGATGTTGTCTGTATGTACCCTACTTACGACAAATAAATGTACTCCATTGTGCAAGCTTGCTGCCAGTGAAGACATTACATTCTTGGGAAGGAGATAATCATCCACACTAATCACAAGCCACTACAGTTCATGCAGACCTAAGGAAAATTGCAGAATGACTGCCATCAAAAGTGGTCCACATACTTACAACAGTTCCACCTCAACATCAAGTATAAAACAGGAAGTACCAACCGAGTTGTTGATTACCTCAGTCGACCTCCAGTCATGGAACTCACCACGGTGCTAGAATCTTGTAGCCACAAGACCTCTGGATGGCCCCACCTCTACGAGACAGACCGTGACTTATCCACCACCTACCAAATGTTTGGCGCCAACTCAGTGGTCGCTAATTTACATCTTCAATATGGTTTTTTGTGTTGTCTGAGCCATCTCTGGGTTCCATCAAGCGATCACGCGAAGATGATTTGGGAATCTCACTACAATCGGGTGGCAAAACACTTTGGCGTCGAAAATACAGTGGCAGTGCTGCATAAACATTTCTACTGGTCGAAAATTTGACAGGATGTTAGCAAGAATATCAGGTCCTACACCGCTTGTGCTATTGCCAAATCGACCATTAAGAAACAGGGTCTGTACACCCCTCTTCTTACTCATGACAGGCCATGGGAATCCATCTCAATGGAATACATGTCGGGCCTCCCATCCACCAAAAAGAGAAATGACTGTGCTTTTGTGGTTGTTGATCTCTTTTCCAAGATGGTGATTCTAGCCACCTGCAAGAAGAACATCACAGCAGAATCCACTGCCAAGCTCTTCCTTGAACGAGTATGGGTACATTTTTGGATGCCACAAACCATTATCTCAGACCGTGACAGTCGGTTCCTCAGCACATTTTGGTCGAGCCTCTGGTCACTGTTGGATACCAAGATCACCAGATCCACTGCCTTCCACCCCCAGATAGATGGCCAAACTGAGGTCATCAATAAAATGATCATACATATCCTACGCATTTACAATTCAAAACACCCCCGCACATGGGATGAGAGTATTCCCTATTTATATCATAGCTACATTTGAGCCCTAGATAGCTGAATTGGCCACATCCCCTTTCAAGTGGGGTTGGGATTCCAACCATTAGGCCCCATGGATGTTGCACTACCCCTGGTGACCACCTCGGCTAACTTGTCCCCTGCTCCACCAGAATCTAATAAAGCCACCCAGTTCATTGAGTAGATACAGCACATCCGCCAACGGGTTCAATATATTCTACAGAAGTCTAATGCCAAGTACAAGCAGGGCCATGATCATCGGGTGCCACATAGGTTTTAGGTGGGGGACAAATTTTGGTTTCACTTGTAGAAAGAATGCCTTACATGACCCCATCTAAAGCTTCACCCACTTTGTTATGGTCATACACCATCACCAAGGCTATGGGTGACAATGGTTTTGAGCTCAACATTCCCCCTTTCCTTGGCCTGCACCTAATCTTCAACGTGGCTCTCCTTTGGCCATATTTCCCACCATTATTGGACACCTCAAAGATAGCAGAGAAGTTGACACCAACAGAGCTCAACCCTGACTACATGCAATAGGCATCCAGTGATCATATTTTGGACACACATATCAAGGGAACTCGGCAACAAAGGATCCATCTTTATTGAGTCGTCAAAGTAGGGTAGCTCCTAAACCAAGGCAAGTGGCTCACCCAGGGCCAAATTTAGCAGAAATTTCCTCATCTGATGAGGGAAGTCAATGCAATGGATACCATTGATTCCTAAGGAGGGAGGATTGTGTTGAAATATTTTAACTACAAAGAGTATTCTATTTATTATTGATGTATTATTCATTAGATCAATCCCCTTTTGCGGATTGATCATGTCTGGCATTGTAAATGACCAAATCCCCTTTTGCACATTGGTCAAACCCTAATTGTAATATAAAAAATGAGAAGTCAGACCCCAGAATAAATTAAAGTGGTTCTAACCACCCAGAAAGAGAAGTTGTCCCTACCAGTGAAAAAGCACTTCGTTTCATCACCTGCCAGATTGTATAAATAAAGGAGGCCAACGCCTCATTTGTTCACTCACTCACTCGATCATCCAGAGCAAAGGTTTGGAGCTGGAGTTGGAGAAGAAGGAAGAGAGAGAGAGAGGAGCATTAATTGGGAGAGGACTTTCTATATTGTTTGGTTTATTCTCTTGGCATTGTATTGGCTATCTATATTAAGGAAATTTTTTCTGTGTTTTCTCCCCCATGAGGGTTTCCTAGGATAAATGATGTGTCTCTTGTGATTGTGTTTCTCTCAGTAACCCTATCTATGATATGGTTATCTAGTAAATTGAAAAGAAACCTAATAATAGCTTAAAATATAACATGGTATCAGAACTAAGATGAAGAGAGCATATTTCACAAGAAGAAGAAAAATGTCGTTATTGTCGTACATGAAAATTATGGATTTTTATTGAAGAGGAATTTCAGCCCAAGAGCCATCTAGAAAAGTGTGCCCTAGCCCAAGGAAATCTTTGGCACCTTCAATGCACATTTTCAGTGGTTAGATCTCCCGGAAAGTGAAACCCTAGTTTTCACCAATACCAAAAGTACCAAAAAACCAGAAGTACCAGGAAACCAGAAGTACCAGAAAACCAGAAGTACCAGAAAACCAAAAGCACTAGTCCAAATATCCATTGGTCAAGTTTGAAGGGACAAAAGTTGGATTTTTTTAAATCTAACCACACCAGGCTACTCTCCTGAGCCAAGCGCACCTCCTGGTAAGTTCAAAATTCAATTTTGAGCATTTTCATTTTTTGGTCATTTTCCTAGCTCCAGGTAAAAGATGTTTGGAAGCACTAATCTTGTTGACAAGGTAGAAGGTATGGAACAATTTCGTGCCTGGAAGTATAGGATTGGACTCATTCTTGAAGAGAATGACCTATCAAGATTCATTAAAGAAGATGTATTAGAACCCGACGATGTTGCAGCTAAAGAAAACACCAAAAGGACACAATTAGGGCCAAAAGAATCATTGCAGATTCTATCAAAGACCACTTGATTCCTCAAGTGTCTTCAAATAATATTCCAAAAAAAATGTTTCATTCCCTAACCAAACTATATGAAGTAAAGAACATAAATCGGAATATGAATCTAAGAACTCAACTCAAGAATACAAGGATGCAGAAAGGAGAAACGATCTAGGAATATTTCTCCAGAATATCTCAATTCAAAGAATAGCTAGAAGAAATTTGAGATACTATAGATGAATACGAACTCATAATGACGGCCCTTAATGGTCTCATAAGACCTTGGGATGCATTCAACCAAACTATTTGTTCCAGAAAGGAGAAACTACAATTTGACAGTTTTTGGGAAGAATGTATTCAAGAAGAATCAAGAGTAGCTAACAGAGAATCTTTTCTATCAAGAGATGAAGATCAATCCCTAGCTACTCACACTAAAGGAGGAAGAGAGAATTCTTACTTCCAGAAAGAAACTCATAAGGATTCTCACCCCCAAAACAAATTCATACATAAAGAATCTCAACCAAGGATATTCCAGAAGTTTCAGAAAGGAAAAAGAAGAGAAAAATATTTCTCATCCTACCAATGTTACCATTGTGACAAGATGGGACATATTGTGAAACATTGTCCATCTAGATGAGAAGAATAAAAGAATAAAAACAAGAGGTACCATGCCCATGCATTTGAAGATGAAGAGCCACCCACAAAGATGATAAAAGAACGAATTGAAGACTATGTCTTAATCTCGACCCTCTCAAGATCAGATCACCTGGTGAGGCCACTTGGCTCATTGATAGTGGTACTTCCAAGCACATGACAAAAACGAATATGAATACAATGCAAATTCCTAACTTCAATTTTCAATAAATGATGTGCTTCAAAAACACAATTTTCAATTCAATATTACAATTCTAAATAAAAATGAAATCTTTCTTTACATTCACTAAGATAAATGACAAAGACACAAGAGAACAAAATGCCAATCAATGTCAAATGCCTAATATTTTTGTCTTTTCAATATAGAAGAATGAAAATGCAAGGATTGAACAACAACTTGATATAAAGACTCTACTGTTTATAGACAAAGACAACCCAAGTAGGATATCAAGGAGAAAAACACCCATCCCAATGTACAAGGATAATCAAAATGAAAAGATGATGAGAAAGACACCACCCAAAAATTCAACCAAACATAGGTTTCCTATTATTCCATAGACACTTAACATTCACTACAAAGACTCAAGAAGACTCAACAATCATCAAAACCTACCCAACAACCACCAAACCCAGTAATCAAGAAAAAAAGGTTGACATATGTGATTGTTCAAGGGAAAAGTGTGTATGTA
>ML780670.1:621312-635561 GCA_009831015.1 Picea engelmannii
CCAAATGGTTTGGATCTTACTCGCTTTCATGATTTAGTGGGATCATCCTAACCTCCTCACCTTATCCTCTTCAACTTATAAAAGGAGAGGAGCTCTCATGGAGAAAGTTAGCTTGAGTTCTTGAGCTTGTTAGCTTTGGTTGGCTTGGAATTATTAGCTTGGTTGGAGTGGCTTTGAGATTTGCCTTTGTCAAGATAGATTGTGAATATTATCAAATCTATGCTCTCAGAATTCTTGGAGTGAAAGTGTGTGGTGAACGAAGGACAGTTGGAAGGGACCTTATGACATCAAGTCCATGGTTGTAATCTCTCTTTCACATTTAATATGATACAGTAATATGATTCTTTCCTATAAATCTTGTTGTGTTTTATTGTATGATTCCTTGATCACGTACATAGGCTTATATTGAATTTATGCTATTGTTATCACTTTGGATGGTTGCATTCTTTTGCAGGTCCATCATTGTATGAGCATTGGAACGGAGTTAGGATGGTGATGGAAAGAGGAAGCAACATTTAAATGGTATGTCATCCATCGCTCTTTAGTTAGTAAATTCAATATCTAAAACTTAAGGAAAGTGTCATGTTCTGGTGTGTTTTGTTCTAGATCTAGGTGGATCTAGGGAGATCAGTTAGTGTCCACACCTACCAATTTGTCCGATAATAGGTGGTGCTACATCTAGAGGGAGAAGAGATTGAGTTACCTCCAAAGAAGGAGGAAGGGCTACCTTCAGTGTCAGAGGGAGCAGAGACAAAGGAGGATTCACCTCTTGCTCCAGAGGGAGTATTGATGTTTTTCATCTTCCTGAGACATTGGTTTCATGAGGGAACCTCAATATATCAAGTATGGTCCAAGATGAATTAGCATGATCAACATTTACCTATGTTTATGTGGGCTAACACATCCATGACTTCATTTTATGTTCATAACATAAGTCCTCATAAGAATTTGAGGAACATGACGCCAGAGGAGTCCTTCACCAGAGTGAAGCTTGAGGTTGGACACTTCAGGATATTTGGGTGTCTAGTATATACCCAAGTATAAAAGGATCAATCTATACCCTTCAGGAAGAAAGGGTACATTTGTGGGGTACAATGAGTCTTCTAAGGCATACTGGATCTACATCCCTAGTCAAAGACAAATTGAGGTGAGTAGAGATGTTACCTTTAATGAGGAGGTATTCTTTAAGAGATCTAGAGGATCTCACATGGAGATTGATCAAATTGATCTTGTTGATCCTGTAGCTCCAGTTGATGTTCCCAGAGATATTGCAGTAGGTCAGAAGAGACCTACATGGGCTCTTCAAACTCTCTAGGAGGCAAAAGGATATGCAGCTCCTCGTGGTACCTTCTGAGTGAGAAAGAGATCTCATAGATATTCATGTTATGCCGCAGTTATGAGCCACATAATTCATTTTGAGCCTTCATGTTATGAGGAGGAAACTATTCATCCAATATGGAGAGATGTCATGATGGAGGAGTATCAATCCATCATGAATAATGATGTGTGGGATATTGTTCTGAGACCCGAGGGGAATTTTGTAGTGACTCCAAAATTGATCTACAAGATCAAACACACAATTGACAAGAGCATAGAGAGGAAAGAAATGAGATTTGTTGCTAGAGGATTCTCTCAGGTAGAGGGAATAGATTATGAGGAGACATTTCCTCCTCTTTCTTAAGACATTTGCAACATCCATGGGTTAAAGAGTACATCAGATGGAGGTAAAGACAACCTTTGTCAATAGAGAGTTTGAGGAAGAAGTATACATCAGGCAACCAGATGGTTTTGTGATACACAATAAGGAGTCTCATGTGTTCAAGTTGAAGAAGGCCTTGTATGGACTCAAGCAGCGACCTCGAGCTTGGTATGCGAGGATTGATGGACACCTGATGATTTTTGGGCTTCAACAAAAGTATTTTCGAACCCATATTGTATTACAAGACTATTAATGGTTAGTCCCATATTTTGGTCCTCTACGTTGATGATTTATTCATCACTGACACAGAGAGCCTTATTGTTGAATGCAAGTATGCATTGGCCTCTAAGTTTGAGATGAAGAATCAAGACCTTGGTATGATGCACTACTTCTTGGGACTAGAGGTGTGGCAGAGAAATGGTGAGATCATCCTGAGTTAGGGGAAGTACACAATTGAGATATTGAAGAAGTTTGGGATGTTGAACTTGAAGCCCATGGCTATACCAATGGTAACGAATCTGAAGAAACAAAGTGTTTCTTCTTCTGATTCTGACAAAATTGATATGACTCTATACAGACAACTGATTGGATCATTGATGTATCTGGTTAACACCAGACCAAATATTTTCTATGAAGTGAGTGCACTTAGCCTGTTTATGAGTCAGCTAAGATGGACACATTGGATTATTACAAAGCATGTGTTGAGATACCTGCGAGGCACAGTTGGACATGGTCTGAGATAGACTTCCAATATTAATATGACATGGTAGGAATATATTGACTATGATTGGGTAGGGAGCGCAATGGACAGAAAGAGCACCTTCGGGTGTTACTTCACTTTGGGATATTCCATGGTTTTTTGGTGTAACAGGAAACAGACTTATGTGGCTTTTAGCACAGTAGAATCATAGTACATTTCATTAAGTATGTCATTCTATGATGCACTGTGGCTTCACAAGCTCCTTGCAGATTTATCCGAACATGTGTTGGATTCCACCATTATTCATTATGGTAACCAAAATTGTGTGAATATCTCAGAGAATCTAGTGTTTCATGATAAATCGAACCACATTGAGATCAAGTACCATTACATCTAAGACATGGTGCAGAGGAAGGAATTATTTTTTCTGTACCTTCCTACATATGAGTAGGTTGTTGATGTTCTTACCAAACCAGGATGAAGTTCAATTACTTCCATGACAGACTTGTCGTGGCAGAGAATGCCTCCCTCACTGAAAGGGAGTGTTGATGATTGCATCTTCCTGAGACATTCTCTATATCGTACTCCTTTGTGACTGAGTTGAGTTGATCTCTGATGACACTTATATGAGAAGGGATAAGTGGGACACTTATCTGAGAAGGGATAAGTGTGTTTGGGCTTATAGCCCAATGTCCCTTGTGGAGAGCACATGAGGACACATCCCATGTGGAGAGCACATGAGGACATGTCAAGGGAGTTGACCTTGATGTCACACACTATGGGGAGTTGACCCTAGTGTGTCTAGAGGGATTAGCCTCTAGAATTCCTCATGGGAGTGCCATGTGTGACATACATTCTCTAGATCGTACTCCTCTGTGAATTGAGTTGAGTTGATATATGAGGACACTTATCTAAGAAGGGATAAGTGTGTTTTGGATTATAGCCCAACATCCCTTGTGAAGATCACATGAGGACACATCCCTTGTGGAGATCACATGAGGACATGTCAAGGGATTTGACCTTGCTGTCACACATTATGGGGAGTTGACCCTAAGTGTTCCTAGAGGGAGTAGCCTCTAGAAGTCCACATGGGAGTTCCATGTGTGAAAAACCTTTTGCTACTATGGTGGTTGTGTACCACTAGTGGATATTGTGTGTCTCTGGACAGTAGTTGTGTACTACTATGGAAAGATACCTCCCTAGCTAAGAGGGAGTGTCGATGTTTTAGAATCGAGCGAACCTTCTCCTAGATTGGGCTATAGACTAAGGGAGATAGGATACATTTATCATAAAGGTGCACTTGTGGTAAATGGTCCCAGACATAGTCCTTCCTTGATCATGAAAAGGAATAATATGGACTCGAGGTGCTTGAAGTTCTTTCCATGTGTCAGTTATCATCATGTTGACATTCACTCATAGGTGTGTACTTGTAGTGAAATATCATGGTGTGGTGTTTTTCCTAGTCATCGTGATTTGACAAGGAATGATAAAGACTTAATATGTTATATGCTATTACATGAGAACACAAAGTGAACCTGATTTTAGAGAGAGTTAATTGGCTCAGAGGGAGATTCGTAGAAGGAGTTTCTCCTCGATTCAGGTGGGAGAGAAACATCTCCCAAGATTGACAGACAAGTGTCATGAGTCTAGGGTGAAGTTTGTATACTTCAAAGACAAGCTTGGCATGATGCAGAATGTCTCCCTCACTGAGAGGGAGTGTTGATGTTTGGACAACATCGGGAAAATATTCTCTTAGAATAATAATTAATAATATAATTATTGATTATTAAATATCATATATAATAATTAAATGATAATAATAAATAGTTATTGATTATTCAAGGGACACATCCTTTCATGGGTGGTCACCATATGTTCCCTATATATGGATCACTCCTCATTGTAATAATATATTGATCATATCTCATATGAAGAGAAGCAACAATCTATTCATGTCCATATAGTGGATTTTGATGATAAATGTCATAAATTGGCATATTGTTTCATCTTCTATGGTAGCATGTCCCTATTTTTGTGAACATAACAGCGTAAGGGGTTTATGATTTTAATCCTACTTCATCTAATAAGAATTGTTTATGAACTCTCATCTTTTTTCTAAGACTATTTAAAAAGACCCAAACCCTTAACATGACAGCTATTCAAAATAACTATTTGTACCAATGTTATAAAGAGTAGCTTCCTCAATTTCCAACTCTACAACTCAATTTGTGTGCATTAATTACACCGAAGGTGTTTTCTAAGGATGATTACTTTATAGGTTTTTGTCATATGTTTGTTTTGTATTAATACATGACATGTATTGTAGTATTTGTTTTATATACATGCCACTTATTGCATTGTTTTTCTTTTTAACTTTTTTTTTCAGGGTTGTTGGTGATGAGCTTTAGGACCTGTGGAGCCTAGCTTCAGTTCAAGATGATAATTATTTTTAATGCTATTGCTATTATCACTCTTCCTTATTCTCATGAGACTACCTACCAAGACAATTACCAAAATTTAATTTCAAATGTGCTTACGGGATAGGATTTAATGTATGAAGCGTGTTATTCCTAGAATTGGATTGGAACCTCATGCCTTCGATATCCCGTCAATAAATTGTTGGAATACTGAGAGGGGGGGTGAATCAGTATGAGCACTTTTTACCACTTTCAATCGCAATATATAAACCTCAACTTTATCATAAATATATCATTTATGATTTCATTCAATATATCATGAGAATATAACCATAATAAGTATAACCATATGCAAAGTACACCTGAATTTACGTGGAAACCCAAATGGGAGAAAACCATAGAAATATTTCTTATATATATCAAGAATAAATTCATAGGAAGCACCAACTTCTAAATTATCCAGTACCAATTGGAGGGAGGCACCAACCCCCTGATTTACAAGCACCAACCTGAAGGAAGCTACAACTCCTTGAATTATCCAGCACCAACCCAAAGGAGGCACCAACCCCCTGATTTATAGGAAACAACCTAAAGGAAGAACCAACTCCCTGATTTCTCTGGAACCAATCAAAAGGAGGCTATGAGCCCCTGATTTACAGGAACCAACCTAAAGGAAGCACCATCTCCCTAAGTTCTCTAACACCAACCATAAGGAGGCTACAACCCCCTTTCCTTGCCCCATCCTGTCGCCCTAAAATATAAGTGTAGACTCAATATCACTACCATTGATACTGTCACTAGCAATGTCACCAATACATCAACCAAATTGTCACCGTCACTATCACATCAACCAACCTATCATTCTCATTGTCACATCAACCAACTTGTCACTTTGACTGTCACATCAACCCGTGACTACCACTATCACATCAACCAACCTGTCACTATTACTGTCACGTCAACCTGTGACTACCACTGTCACATCAACCAATCTGTCATTATTACTGTCACATCAAACAACCCATCACTGTCACTGTCACATCAACCTATGACTATCAACCAACTGATCCAGTCACATGGATACAACAACTATCACCAAACCATGTACATCAATCATCAACCATGTACATCAACTTGTATCAACCATGCACATAAACATGCACCATACCATGTACATCAACCATAAACTATAAATTGTACCATACCATGTACATCAACCATGTATCGTACCAAGTACATCAGCCATGTAACAAACATGTACCATCTCATGCATCAACCTCAACATGTACCAACATCACCAAGACAAGCACCTCATATATGTACCAGGAATATGCCTCACACCATGCACCAAAAATATTCCTAAAACATATACCAATGCCTCAATAGTATACCAAATGCATGACCATCACATTATCAATAAGTAACCAAGATGTACCTCAAGCATGTGCCAACATCCATAAACCATGTACCAAGAGATACCATTGAATATGTGCAATATCACTAATATGCCACACAATAAACCATATGTCAAGTATCCAATATGTGCCTCTAACAATGTATCATACCATCACCAAGGTGTACCATGCATAATCACTACCACAACATGCCTCAAACATGTACCATAACAACATAAGCATAAGCCTAAAAAATAACACATAAACATACATATGATCCTTTAGCAACCTTGACACATCAGATAATAGATAAACAAACCAACTTGGGCATCAAAAACATGGCATGAGCATTCTTTACCAATTCTTTCTTTTCCTTGCAGGACCAAGACTAGTTGTCACACAGGGCCTTGTGTGACAGCCACTAAGAAAATCGCGGGGGTGCCTTACGGGATGTTAGTAGTCTGACCCACAAGGTTCATCCAAACTAGGGTTTCTTCAAAGAAACCTTCTCTCCTATGTAATCTCGAAACTATTGCCTTCACTCTCCTTCGCTACCCCATATTTCTCCATTGCAAACTCACTAATAGATTACTTATTCACATAGAATATATTCAATAGAATGTATGTGTGAATCTGCTTATAAGTGACTTCTTGAGGTGTATGCATATTTTTTCTAAGTAACCTATTTCCTTCATTTTAAGGATTCTTGAAATTTCTTGTTACAACTAATTTACCCTTTCATTAATGGCTTGCAACCAATTAGGGGCTCTTAACCCATCTTTGAGGCTTCCAACTTCATGACCACATAACTTCTCAACCGTGAGAAACTACGTGGCATTCCACCTACCATTGAAAATAGCATGATGAGGATTATCCATCTATGGGTGTGTTACCTACATTTACACTATCCTTCATGTCCTTAGTCCTCAAACAACTTCAAGATTCATGACTACACCTGTTGGCCCTTGACCAAGTTTTGGGAAATCCTTGGTCAAGTTTGACCTATTTTGGGACCGCGACAGCCTGTCGAAGAAGGAGCACAAGATGAAGTAGATATCGCGGGATCTCAGCCCATTTTTGGGTCCTTTTGGGGATTTGGGATTATGTAACGGGTATGGGATGTCGGCCCATGGGTTTACACATGTTTAGGCCTATTTTGTAAAGTATAAATAGAAGTCTAGGCAATGTAAGAAAGGACCGATGAGCTAAGTGCTATTGCTAGATCTATGTGATTGAAGGATTGTAAGTGCTTTGTGCATACTGTGTGATACTTGCAGAGCTAAGTGCAAGTCATTGTAAGAGGTTGTGGAAGGTTCTGTGCTTAGATCTACTCGGGGAAGGAGGATCTAGCAAACTATGCAGATCTTCTATCCTATGTGGAGTAAGAGTTTTGAGGCTCTGTGCATGTAACCTATTGAAGAAGCTAATAAATAAGAAGAGTTGGTGGACGTAGCCCCAGGGTGGGGGTGAACCACATAAATAATGTGTTATTTTGCTCTGTGCCATGTATTGATGTGTTTATACATTTATTTGCTAAGTGCTTTGATATAGATAGATAGATCTGTTTATGCTTTGTGCTAATTATGTATATGGATGTGGATCTGACCTATGTAGTTGTTCTTAGTTCTTGAATCTGCTAGATCTAATCTATCTCTTTATGATAAGTGCTTGATATGTTAGATCTGAATGAATGATGAAATGCTCTGTTTCATCTGTGCAGTAGATAATGGTTAAATATTGATGAAATATTGGTGGTAAGTGCTCTGTTAAGTACTACAATCACAGATCTGTGTCCCAGCTAATGTTGCAGATGTTTGAGTCCTGCAACCACCCCTGCCTCTACCTCGAGTGAGACTTCATCTGCTTCATAAGTGTTGTTGTAAGGGCCAGTAGTTAGGGTTTTGTTGGTGTGTTGTTGTAGTGTTGAACCCTGGGTATGCCCATGTGCCAACAACACCTATGGGTTTCTTATAGACTTCTTTGAAGCATCTTCCCGTGAGGGTCATTCTTAGAGATATGCCATAAGGGGACCGCTTTGCAGACTTCTCCAAATAAACCCATCACATCTATTGACATCAATGACAACCACTACTTGTTGACATCAATGACAACCAACTGTACAACAACATCAATGACAACCAAATGTCCAACATAAATATATAGTGATTGGGGGTGCACCATCACTCTCAACTGATAATGATGGCACAAGCTTCCCAGGTGAGTATTATTGTTTCCCCGCCTCATGAAATTAATAACATGTAATTATTTCGAGGCAATTGGACTCCACCAACTCGAAAATATGGTTGTGATGTCCCTCTAGGATTTGACGAGGACCTAGAGGTATAAGATTTGAAACCAATGCCTTAATATTTTCACAACTAAATAATACTCTTTTAGACTACACAAGTGCTTTTGTTGGGATTTATACACATTAAATATGCCCCAGGACATGTATAACCAGGTAGATAGATGTTATTTTTGGATGACCTTCAGACTAATTATCTACTTTTTCCCTCATAGTTACCAATACATTCACAACTGGGACTGGATCGTCTGTATCGTGTCTTGACTCTCTGATTATATTTTTACATTGTCGGATATCGATACTTGTGATATGTTTATACCATTTTGAAGAAAATATATACTAATGTTAGTGTGTTCATGCCTCTGTAACACCATTAATGTATTTTTTGAATTCGACATGGGAAACCGATGATATATTGATGGGCTTTGGGTGTTGTTTGTTTGAAATTTAATGTGGTTTAAAAAAAAATCGAAGAGTAAATACAATTCCACTGGAAAATATATTTTATATTTTTATTCAGTTTTAGTTCAATGATTCATTTCCCTACCATTGCAAAGAGAGATAAGGGTGGAATTTGAAAATGGCCTTTCATTATGGGTAGGGTATAGATTTATTTGTCTTGTTTAGTGGTTGATATTAGGTATTATTATGTTAATAATTTAAATTCAAATAATTGGATATAAATGTTGGATTATAATTCAGTCAAATTTCATAGCGATCAAATTTAAACAAAAGTAAAGATTGTAGAAATGTTTATAGTTGAAAAGAGTTAAGGTGAGTAGGTTAGGTTAGGTTTTTACTATTAGAGTGTAGATGGATTGGTGAACTATAATTTTCTTTTAGGCTATATTAATATGTTGAAAATTAAGGAGGTAAGGCGTGTGTCAAGAAAGAGTGTTGTTTGGATTTGGCACTTGAAAATTTGGAAAAATTAAGAACCATGTAAAAAAATTATTGTAACCTTGAAGTGACAAAGATTTTTTTAATAAATTCGAGAATAAGATGATTTCCACCTATCCAAGGTTTTGTTGGAATATTCACCAATACTGAGGGGGAGGGGTGAATTAGTATTGAGCACTTTTTACCATTTTTAATCACAGCATGTAAACATTAACTTATCAAAAATTTGTATCTTATGATTTCACTCAATATATCATAAACATTTCACCACAGATACATAGTACAAAATAATTTTACATGGAAACCCAAATGGGAGAAAACCACAAAACGCTTTTTAATATATGTCTTGAATATTACACCCACGGGAAGCACCAACTTCCAATATTTACCAGCACCAACTGGAAGGAGGATCCAACCTAAAAGAAGCTACAACTCCCTAGATTATATAGCTACAACTAGAAGGAGGATCCAACCCTCTAGTTTACAGGATCCAACCTGAAGGAAGATATAACTCCCTAGATTATATAGATCCAAATGGAAGGAGGCTCCAACCCTCTAGTTTTATGAGAATCAACTCAAAGAAAGATGCATCTCCCCTGCAAGCACAAACCTGCTATCTAAAGACACCAATCTTCTCATGCAACACCCAACCACTCTTCTTTCTTAGGCACCAACCTGAAGGAGACTTCGATCTCATGCCTTGCACCACCCTTCCACCCTTAAATATAAATGAGAGAATAAAATTGTCACTATTACTGTCATTGATACTCATATATCAGCATCATCAAAACTAGCTCCACTATAATAGATACATCATCATCATCATCAAAACTGGATACACAATAATTGATACATCATCATCGTCAAAAACTAGATCCACCACAACTGATATATGAACATAATCAACCTGGGTCCACTTAGAAACTAGGTCCAGATGGGTCCACATATAAACCCCAAAATCACTTCTTAAATGTATCTCGAACACATGTTTGGGACTAATTTTTGTATTAGTAACAAACCCTAACTTCCAATAATTATAAATATGTACCTATAATGAATCAAGGTATAAAACTTGTACCAAATATTCTTCGATATCTTCTCTAATATTTCTCCAAGTTTAACCCCTTGACTCGTCACTTAAAAGGAGATATAGAGAATATGGAAGACCTTCCTAAATTTTGTCATGTTCTAGAGACAGAATTTGTACAACATGCCACGCGCTCAATATTTGATATATGATTCTAAAAATCACACAAAAAATACCACATAATTTTATCTTACCAATTCAATTTGTCTCATAGAATTTGTATCCTTTATGAAGAATGTATGATTGTTTCACCTGGAACACTTGTTTGAGACTACTTACAGGACTAGTAAAAAATCCTATCTTCCACAGAGTGTATCTCCAAAAATAAAATGACCAAGAAGCGGAAATTCATACCACACATACCTTGATATGTCTTCTCAACATCCTTGAGTTTCCAGTATTTGAATCATTCTATAAAAAATTTCATAGCGAAAATGGTAAGATGACCTTTAAAAAACATACCTTAGAACATATCATCACAAGACTTCATCTTCCCTTGGAATTTCTCCCTTCTTCACTTCAACTTCCCTCTAAAATTCACTACCAAGCTTGTACTAAGATATCACAAGATTGAATGTTGAAAATGAGAGGTTGCTAATATGTATTTATTCCCTTCCAAGCACCTTATTTACTTGACCTTGAGCTGACTTGTAACTTCTTGTTTCCAACAACGTTTTCTCCTCTACTTGACTTTAGGGCCAACTTATAACTTATTTACCTTAGATCTAGGGATTCTTGACCATACTTCGGGGATTCATCTTTAAGAGGGCATAACTCCTCAACCGTGAGAAACCACATGGCATGCCACCTACCGTTGGAGACAACTTGATGAGGATTGTCAATCAATGGAGGTTTTGCATACATTTTCAATGTCCTTCACATTATTTTTCTTCAAACAACTTCGAGCTTCATGACCAAACCTTTGGTGCTTCTTAAGCACTTAACCACTTCAACATATTTCCAAGGATTCTTGTAGAATAATTCAAAGCATCTTCTCATGAGGGCCATGCTTAAATATATGCCATAAGGGGACCACTTTGGAGACTTAGTCAAATACACCCATCACTTTTAGAGGCTTACAAACTTGCTTCGGGGCTTTTTCTAGTGTTTAAATCAATGAAAAACAATTTTCCAACAATCTCCCCTTTTGGAATTGATGGAAACACTCATACTCCCCCTATGAAAATTTCTCCCCATGTATTCATGATTATGATTTTTCTCTCCCCCTTTGACATCAATGGAAAAGGGTAACTCACCCTAACAATATACCTTATTTTGACAATCTTTATCCCCTTCTCTTCTTTGCAAGATGTTGTGTAGATAAATGTTGGGCTTATTTTATATGATTCCTTTCCTCTCTTCCAAGGATTATTTTCCATTGGTACTTCCTGTTATTGTAATCTACTAACATGTTTTAGAAGCACTCATTTCAAGGTTCCTTCATCACTTGACTTAAAGTCTTCATGGCTTGTCATGTCTTCACTGAGCTTTAGGTGACTTATCGTCTCTTCTACACTACTTATAAGGAGGATGTGTTATTCATTTATTTTATTCTTCACTACTTTGACATCAATGACATAATCACCATTCAACAATCTTCCCTTGACAGTATAACTCCTCTTGACAGTTTCTCTCCTCATGTCTTGTTGTGCCTCTCATGTCTTTCCTTTCTGTGACTAGTTGGTTCCACCTATCAATATGCTTCTTTTCTTAGATATATGTTTTACTAAGAATTCCTCTTAATGATCATGAAAATGATTCCATATACCTTTTTCCATCCCTCATGAGCTCATTCTTTCATCCACTATCATGCATATTCTTTGATTCATGTCAAGTATTGTCTTCTAGACCTATCAAATATCTCATGATTTCATCTTTGTCCAAGTGTCAAAAAAAATCCATGACTATGCTACTCAACTATACACAATGGTGACTAATCTGTCACTTTATTCTAAAAAATATTGCAATTGATCACCACATATTCCTGCTTCTCAAGATGAATCAAATATTTCCACTAGTTTGTTCTATCATCAATTCAAACTCTACCAATCTGCATGGGGATGTGTTCTGAAAACTTTTCCTTAATCAACCAATTAGTCATGATACATTATGCACTTATTCCATCAAACCATTCTGAATTTTCCTGCAAACACTTCAGAGTACCCAAAATATAGTTTTCCAATCTGTAATAGTTGTTCCTTCGAATCCCCTATTAATATTATGGTAGTTGCGGGAGGTATTTACCTCCACATGTGAACCTGATGAGAATAGAAGACTCTGGGAAGCAAGAGAAACCCTAATGAGTTGGATAATAACCCTAGAAGCCTTTTCGGCTCAAGAAGATAATTTATATTAGGTTATTAGCCTCCAACAGAAGAAGTCGGCCAGAAATAATAATATTATACTGAACAGACACTTATCCAGAAGGAGAAGTCGGCCCCAACAAAACTGGCAGAACCACTATAAATACAGGGTGCCAGTTCTCATTTGTTACATCTCAGCAGTTGCAGACAGAGCTAGTTCTGCACAGCAGTTCCCAGTTCTGTGCAGAAGTTCCTAGTTTGGTGTGCACGTGTGGAGGAGGGTTGCTGGCACAGCTACAACAGCAACAAGTTTTTAGTATTGGCTTGGATATCTCTTGGATATGGTTTGGGACTATTTGACCAGTATTTTGTGTTGTGCTATCCTTGGGGAGAGATGTGTTGCCCTTTGTTTGGCTATCTAGCCTAGGGTTTGCTTATGAAGGAATTCTCAGTCAAGGTTAAGGTGCTCAGAGGGAGGCTTCGGCCTATGGTTGGGTGACGAGGGTATCGTCAATGGTAAAATGAGCAGACCATATTCTATATTCTAACAGGTTATGGGCCCACACCCCTTCAGTCAGCCTAAAATGTTGGAAGGAAACATAGCCGCTAGACATTGAGCTCGTTGAGGAACTGCCACTAGGGTTACTAGCAGAAGCATCTTCCAAAAGCACTGCAGCTAGGGTTACTAGCAGAGGCAATTGCAGAAACCCTAATCCTCTTGTTGAGGCACCTTAAGTGATGAGATTGACCTAATATTCGGACATATCAGTGCGCCCTAGCCCAGCGTATCTCCTGGTACTCTCAGAAGGCCAAGACATGAAGTTTGGATTTCTGGTCAAATCTAGGGTTTGACCAAGTCAAGCAAGCCATGATGAACTCTATGAAGTCCGAGAACAAGCTAGATGGAGCCTCTAACTTCAGAGCATGGAAGACAAGGATTGACCTCATCCTTGCTAAGAATAAAGTGTTGGATGTTTTGAAAGGAAAGATCATGAAGCCATAGTTTGAAGAAGGAGAAGAGAAGGAATCGCAGAACATTGCAGCTATGGAGAAGTTCAAAGATGTTGACATCAATGCCATGAGTATCATAGTGGATTCCATAAAATACAACTTGATACCCTACATCTCCCATCTTGACTCGTCGAAGAAGATGTACGATTCCCTAACAAATCTCTTCTCAGTCAGAAACATTGGAAAAATTATGAGTCTGAAGAATGAGCTCTGTGACATGAAGATGAATCATGACGACAGCATAACATCATACTTTCTAAAGATCTCCCAGTTAAGAGATCAACTAAAAGCTATTGAAGAGATCAATTCAGAAAAGGAATTGGTGAACATAGTACTCAATGGTCTTCCCAAGACATGGGATGCATTTGTTGCAAGAATGAACACAAGGAAGGAGTACCCAACATTTGAAGAAATTTGGACTTGCTCTGCTCAA
>ML780670.1:665750-687733 GCA_009831015.1 Picea engelmannii
TTCTTCCATCTAAGCCTTTAGATTTATAATAATATGTTGGACTTCTTCAGAGTATTTGTTAGGGATTTTAGAACCCTCCTTTAGCTTGATTAATTCTTCCTTGAGGGACTTGTTTTTCTTCCTTTATCCTTTGAGCTCACTCAAATCATTGATTAGTTTTGTCTCAATATCCACTTCACCTTCTTCATAATATTCTTTGTCATTTTCAAGTTCTTCTTGTTCTATCTCAGTATATTCTATATCTTGGTCAACATTCTCTAGCTCTGTGGTTGCAATAAGAGATTCCTTAGAGTAGATATTGTGTAGCTTATCCCAAAGCTCTTTGGCTGATGAAAATTGTTCCACTTTTACTTTTATCAAATCAGGTAATCCATCTAGGATGGCATCCATTGTTATTTTGTTGTTCCTTTTTAATTACTTCTTGGATACAATATTCAATTTTTTCTTTGAAGCGATGTATCTTGTAACAACCAAGTGCCAAACGTCAAACCCATGTGCTTGTAAAAATACTCTCATCCTTCAATTCCAGAAGGCATAGTTCTGACCATCAAACATTGAAGTTCCATTCTTAGTGCACTCCATGAACTCCATGATCTATATTCTAGTGGTTAGACTATTTCTGAAGGATCTACTTTGATTCCAATTGTTGGAATATTCACCAATACTGAGAGGGAGGGTGAATTAGTACTGAGCACTTTTTACCATTTTTAATCACAACATGTAAACATTAACTTATCAACAATTTATCTATTATGATTGCATTCAAGATATCATAAAAATTTCACCATAAATACACAATACATAAGAATTTTACTTGGAAACACAAATGGGAGAAAACCATGGAACGCTTTTTAATATATGTCTTGAATATTACATCCATAGGAATCACCAAATTCCAAGATTTACCAGCACCAACTGGAAGGAGGCTCTAACCCCCTAATTTACATGCTCCAACCTAAAGGAAGCTACAACTCTCTAGATTCTTGAGCTCCAACTAGTCGAAGGAAGCTCCAACCCCCTAGTTTACAGGCTCCAACCTAAAGGAAGATACAACTCTCTAGATTCTCCAGCTCCAACTAGAAGGAGGCTCCAACCCCCTAGTTTTATGAGAACCAACTCAAAGGAAGTTGCAACTCTCATGCAAGCACCAACCGGCTATGTGAACACACCAATATTCTCGTGCACCACCCAACCACCCTTGTTTCTTAGGTACCAACCTGAACAAGACTTCGATCTCCTGCCTTGCACCACCTTGCCACCCTTAAATATAAATAAGATAATCAAATTGTCATTTTTACTATCACTAATATTGATATATCACCATCATCAAAACTAGATCCACTACAATTGATACATCATCATCATCAAAACTAGATACACCATAATCGATACATCATCATCATCAAAAAATAGATCCACCACAACTAATATATCAACATCATCAGTCGAGGTCCACTTAGAAACTCGGTCCACATAAATATCCTATGTCCACATGGGTCCACATATAATCCCAAGCATCACTTAAATGTATCTAGAACACTTGTTCAAGATTAGTTTCTAGATTAGTCACAAACCCTAACTTCCAACAAGTATAACTATGTACCTATAGTGAATCAAGATCTGAAACTTGTACCCAATATTCTTTGATATCTTCTATAAAATTCCTCCAAGTTTCACCCTTTGACTCATCACTGAAAAAGAGATATAGTGAATATGGTAGACCTTCTTTCATTTTGGACTATTATGGAGAGAGAAATTGTACAGCATGCCACATGTTCAATATTTGATATCTGATTCTAAAAATCACACACAAAATACTATGGACTGTATTGTTTCCAATTCAATTGATCTCATAAAATTTGGATCCTCTATGAAGAATTTATGATGTTTTTACCCGGAACACTTGTTTGAGACTAGTTACAGGACTAGTCAAAAACATTATCTTCCACAAAGTGTATCTCCAAAAGTGAAATGACCCAAAATCTTAAATTCGTATCACAGGTACCTTGATATGTATTCTCAAAAATCTCCAAGTTTCACTATCTGAATCAGCCTATAAAAAATGTTATAGAGAAAATGCCAAAAATAACCTTTAAAGAACATACCTTAGAACACATCATCACAAGACTTCACCTTCCCTTGAAATTTTTCCCTTCTTCACTTCATATTCCCTTTGAAATTCACTACCAATATTGTGCTAACAGATCACAAGATTGAATAATGAAAATGAGAGGTTCTTAATGTGTATTTATACCCTTCCAAGCACCTTCTTTACTTGACCTTGAGTCAACTTGTAACTTCTTGTTTGCAACAACTTTCTCTCCTTTACTTGACATTAGGGCCAACTTATAATTTATTGACCTTAGATCTGGGGCTTCTTTACCATACTTCGGGGCTTCAAATTTAATATGGAATAACTCCTCAACTATGAGGAACCACGTGGCATGCCACCTACCATTGGAGATGGCTTGATGAGGACTATCAAATCAATGGAGGTTTTGCACACATTTTCAATGTCCTTCACACTCTTTTTCTTCAAACAACTTTGGGCTTCATGACCACACCTATGGGGCTTCTTAATCACTTAACAACTTAACCAAATTTTCAGCGCTTCTTGTAGACTTCTTCAAATCATATTCCCATGAGGGCCATGCTTAAAGTTTTTCCATAAGGGGACCACTTTGGAGACTTATTCAAATACACCAATCATTTCTAGAGGCTTCCAAACTTGCTTCATGGACTCTTCTAGGGTTGACATCAATGAAAACCAATTTTCCAATAGGTTCATAATGTTTGCGATGAAAAATTACCTTTTCCCTCTATAATCATGTTGAGCACTCAATAGACCCTAAAAAATCCTCTGTCAAATTTTTACTTGTTTGGGTACCACTTGATCTTCTGCACTATATGATTTGATTTAAACTTTTGAAAATGTTTTGTCTATGCTTATTTTCATGACTCTCATCACCCATTCAGGTTTGCTTGAACTTATGAAACCCCATAACTAAAAATACTTTAAATACCTGAATAAAGAATCGGCATCCAAACACTTCACTGAACGCGCTCAGGGTCGACATTGGAAGTAATTCAAAGAAGGAAGATAACTACTCGAAAAACCTCAGTCGTCGAGCATTGATCTTAGTCGACATCGGCAAAAGGAAGTTTTTTTTCTGCATCAAGTATTTCATAAGGATATCACTGATAGTCGATTCCCCTCTAGCGTCAGTAAAATACGAGGGGGATAGACGTTAACGAAGAGAGAAAATATATTGTCGATGGTCGATGCCCTGACGCGCTTCATTGGTACCGAGGAAAAACTAGAAGGATCATCGCTAACATTTTGACGGCGATAAAAGTTATCCCCGATCGTGGATCCCCGATGTGTTTTCGGCATCAGGACTATTTCAAGGGAGCTTATTCGAAATCACTTTGATAGGTTTTTTGCCGATCATCGATCCCGAACAATTTTTCGGCATTGGCATGCTAAGGTTTGTTTTAGGACGAATAACTTGAGGAAAATCTTGACTCAGATTAACAAAAGAAAATTAAGTCACTGGTCTTCAATGCCACATGTATTTATCAGTTAAGAGGATCATATGGTCTAGTGCTATCCTGAGTCATCCTTGATCCCCTAAGTCTGAGTCACACCTCCGAGTAAGTGTTGTCGTGTCAGCAATGTATGGTAAAAACGATCGGCATCAAAACTTTTTGTAGGGGGTTATCAACGAAAAACGTCCATAGCACACTCCTAATCCCCGATCCACCCACTAAGAGAGTGACATGATGGGAAATTTTAGCATTAGATATGACCGGATTTGGAGCATTTAAGGAGCTAATTGATACCCAATCCGGCATTAGTTTCTACCTTGTGTGCCAATCAAAACAGTCGTTTAAAATTACTGATAGACCACATCACCACCGACGCCTCCACCGTCAACCCATGATATTTAAGTTATAGATATTTGGTGGCTGATTTGTTAAAATTTCACTCATAACCCGAATTGAATGGTCGATGTGACGTGGTAAGTTCTTCCTTCTTTAAATTCTCCTGAGTCGTTGTAAATGAAATCATTCTGCACATAAGAGAATTTCGTAGAATCCGAAGGAGAAAGACAAGTGACTCAAAGGATATATCAACTACATGATTATCAAAATAACCAAGTTTTAACAAGATTCAGAGCTATGTGTCCGAGTCTGTAAATTTTACATGGCTATAATTTATATCTTTTTATCCAGTTTTTTATTTTTATACAGTCTCTGAAATTTTATTGTAAGTTGGAGGAATAGTTGATTTCCAAGAAGACACCCTCATGGCACTGGCGATGTGAAAATATATGGAAGTATCAATGTCGTTTAGTAGGGTCGAGACGCCAAAGAACATGGCATTCGGGTACTCAGGGATAGCAACATCGACCACATAAATAAGTCGGTCGAATACTAGGTGAGCATGGCCCAAGAACCTCATTGGGAAATCCAAGAGAAGTGGGTCGAGTGTGAAAAGAGTTGGACCAAGATTAATCGTGCGATGAGAGACATCGGCCTTCCAGAATTCGGCACACCTGATGACTTTGTCGACTTGCATGACATAGTCAAATTACATGTCAAACAAGACTCATCATGGGTCGTGGAGATAAAAAAAGGTGGAAARCATGGCACCAGGAAAAGTGAAATAGTTCATGGAGCACCCGATAAAGGCTCGGAGAGTGCTACAAYGGTTAAGTGCTAAAGTAGTCAAATATCGAGCAGGGGCAATGGAGATAAAGGAGATTCTTTCGGCCCCGATGGACCAACACAGGTTCCCATACGCCAACACATGTGAGGAACTCTTCGTCAAATGGTCGGAGTATGAGAAGAGTCATCCACTCAAGTGAGATCATTTGATGACTCTTAGAAGACTAAGAGATGAAAGAACCATGTGGCGATTTTTTGTTTTACTTAGCTGCATTTTTTATAGCTATTTTTAGTTAATAATATGTTATAAATAAGAGGATCGACCTGTTAGAAAAGGTCGATGGTTGTTTAAAATACCCTCATTTTTGGATTTGTAAAGAACTATTTCGGAGCTACTTTAATTGAGAAGTCATGTTTAGGACCAGAGACAAGTTTTTGTTTTTCATCAAAAGTGTGTGTGATTGGATTTGAAGAAGAATTATATCTGATTTTATCTCATGAATGGATGTTGTAACGAGTAAAAGCCTCTGAATCTATTGATAAGTTATCTAATTCAATATTTTTATAGTTCTTGTATTTAATGATGAAAAGTAAACCGTTGTGTTAATATGTGATTGATGATTAGAGTTAAGGAAACTATTTTTCTTGCCATCATTTATTGCATGTATGTTTTTCTCTTGATAATCGTATCTCAGTCAATAATTGGAACACCAGCAGGTTAATGTATTAGTACTAGGCTTGTTGTAGGTTTAAGAATCATTGTCGGCATGCTTGAGCAGAAGGGTTATCCCGAACTCAGCCTTCTTCAGTACTTAAGTCCTTCCCCTTTTTTACCCAGCTGGTTTATACTAGCATTTATCTTGTATTGGTCCCACCTATAAGAGAAAATACCAAAAAGAGAACGTTTGAACTGATGGAGGAGGTTTTGCAAGAAGACGTCCTATCAATCACTACGTAAATCCCATCAATCATTTGGATTGATCGCAAGATCTGGAGAACTATTCCACCATTAAATGCTGCAGAGTCTAATTGGGCCTCGGTGGTGAGTTTGATTCCTACTGTTTAGTTAAAGGGATTTAGGACCCCTCAATAGAAAGGAGGGCGTCAAGAATGAATGGTTGAAAATATTTTTAACACAATATTTCACATAGCCTGTAAATTCAAAATACCCCACGTGCATGTCTAGTCATTCTCAAGACAACCCACACACACTGAGTACTCCTGAAATGAGTTACTCACCCCAGCAAGAGGAATATCATCTATTCCCTGAGATACCTTATTCTCTTCCTCACAAGAAGTTGAACCAGTTCAAAAGAATCAAAAGAGCTTACGCCCAACAAATCGGAGCACTACCCTTAGCTCCATTACTCCCTCACTGAAAACAAGTAAGAAGACCAGTGGTCGATACCCCCGACCAGGTTTTCATTCACACAGTAGAAGACCTGATAGATTTCTCCCTTACCTAAATCGAACATCCTCTTGATCTAATCCCCAAAACATCGGCTAGTAACTGCTCTGATCCCAATGACTTTTCCAATGAGGAAGGGTTTAATTTAGAATGCTCAGCTTCAGGGTCGGAAGACATGGAAGATAACAATGATCATAATGAAGAAAGGGGAAACCCACCTCAGAATAATCAACCTTGGTTGGCCAGAGATGCCCTGGTCATCCTTGGGCGAGTACATAACCTCCCCCGACATCCAGAAAAGTTACTCCCTAAATTTGATCCCAAAACCTGAGGATTGCCTGAAGACCATATCAAAAAATTCATACTATCTATCATACTGATGAATGTTCAACATGAAGACGTAGTATGTAGGATTTTCCCCTATACTTTTCAGAATTCAGCCTCCTCATGGTATTTTAACTTACCTATAGGATCCATAACCAGTTGGATGAAGTTTCAAAAGGATTTTTTAGATAAATTTGCAGAAGAAACTACCACAGGAGATTTGATGGTCGAGTTGTTCGCCGCCACCATGATTTCAAAGGAGAAGGTTAAGGAATTTAATCAACGGTTCACCACTATCCTAAACAAATTTCAACCCGAAGCTAAACCCACTCAGGAGTTGCAAATCAAAGTATATGCTAATTCTCTCCCAGCTTCTATTTCCATGTTTGTGAAGAGGGTTGCCAAAGCAACCTTAGCTGAGAATTTTGAAGAAGCCAAAACAATAGAATTCTAAATGAAGGGATGTAAAGAAAGCCAAGTCTCATTAGTTAAGAAGTAAGTTCAACTTCCTCCTAGGAGAGGACTTCTTTTGACTAGACCCCCAGGGAAACAAATAGAACAAGGTCCCGAAAAGGGGAGTGGAGACATAGAAGACCTACAACGCATGGTTAAGAAGTTGTCGAACAAAATCATAGACATGAAGAGAAGTGTAGGGGAAGGAAACCAAGGTCAGAGGTCCTATAAACCCTTTTTTAAAATAAATCCACCTTTCAAAGCAATTGAACACCCCCCCCCCAGCCAACTTAAACATCGATATGGGAAATGTAGCATCCGACTCTTTTTGTACTTATCACCAAGAGAAACACTCTGAAAGAGACTGCCCACAATGCGTGCATGCCATCAATTTGATGGCCAACCAGTTTCTAGATGAAGTTTCCCTAATCAAACAATCAAGAAGCTCGGTTATGAATATTGTTGATCAGGAAGAAGTTGATCCACCAGAAGAAACAACCATGCTGATCTGGTACACTGACCTGCCAATCCCTTCTAAAGACTTATTTGAGTTTCAAGAACCACCTGCATAGGTCTTGGTTGTGAAAACATGAAGTAGGGGTCAACCTGTCTCAAACGACCTTACTATGACCCAATCTTTGGGGGGCAAACCAGATTCCGATCACCTGAAAGCACCTTTTGTTCCCCGAATAAATCCTATAAACATCCATACATGAGAATTTCCTAAGCTAGACTACAACATAGTAGAAGAATTGAAAAATTTGAAGGCAAATATAACTGCCATGGATATGTGTAGAATCCATCAGCAAAAGGACTTTCTGTTACAAGCATTGAAATAAGTAGAAAATCCTACAACATCCACTGACCAAGGAGAAAATCTAACTCCCACAGATCTAAGAAATAAACCAACTATGAACACCTTCTCTAAAGATAAGAAGGGAAAACCTTTTGTCCCACCATTCCTTTTGACATTTGAAGTCTTCAATAGAAACCTCCATAACTGTTTGGTTGACTCAGGAGCATCCTCTAATGTTATGCCATTGTTTGTTTGCAAAAAATTAAACGCAGTCCCTCTCAAAAGCAATAAACATGTAATACAACTAGACAGAACCCAGGTGAAGGTTATGGGAGAGCTCAAAGATGTGATGATCAGAATACTGACACACACTAAATTTGTTCAAGTAATTGACATCATTGTAGTAGATATCCTAGAAGCTTATGGATTACTACTAAGTTGAGATTGGTCTAAGAAGTTTATCAGATACTTTAGTACAGACTGGGCTCACCTTTGGCTACCATTAAAGGGACACACGAATATTATCATAATTGATAGGTAAAGATATCTAAAACACACAGTCACCGACTTGGAAACCCTTAACAAGCCCCCATCAGCAGATTTTCCCGTACTAGGAAATTATTCATGTGACTCTGAATTTGGGAATTTCTCCCCCCCTCTCATATGATGTTCCTCTTACTCAAAACTATGAAATAAGTTTTCAAGAAAATTTTCCAACCACGGCAGAGAAAACCCTCTTATGTCAGGAACAAGCGTTAGAAACCACAGAACAGATAGGAGGAAAGGAGGAAAGTGATAAGAAAGAGGAAGCTGATAGGTTTTTCCCACAAGTTTGGACCTTATACTTCGATGGATCTAAATTGAAAGAAGGTTCAGGGGCATGTTGCATCCTCATTGATCCAAAAGGTAAACAAAATTTCCTGTCTTGTAGACTAAAATTTGAATGCACAAACAACACCATCGAGTATGAAGCTCTAGTACAAGGGATAAAGAAAGCCATAGACTTAAATGTTAAAGAATTGAAGGTTTTTGGAGATTCTGAAATCATCGTTAGACAAGTGAGGAACACTATACATTGCAACTCCCCCCACCTGAGAAATTGCCAATAGGAAGTGCACAGATTAATAGAACATTTTGAAGCCTTTAACATTACAATGACCCCTAGAACAAAGAACATTCTTGTTGATTCTCTTACCACCGCTGCCTCAAGGATATCACCTCTAGAATACTATGAAGCCTCGTGGTTCACTGTGGAGCTACTCTACAAACCGTCGATTCCCAAAAATATTTCTAATTGGATGGTCTTTGAAGGAGATGAACAGATCATCAACTTTTTGACCAATCAGGATAATTTTAAAGACTTGGCTATTGACGATGAAGTATTCCAAGAAAAATTAGCAGAAACTGATCCTCATACAGATCAATCGACTGACAAACAAAGGTCTCACATGATGCCAAAGGGAGTAGCCAATTTAGAAAACCTTTTTGACCTAAGGGAAATATTTAAAGGGTCAAAGAACGGAAAGATGGGGAGTTCTTGTCCCATGCACAAAACTATAAACCTAGGAACCCCAAAAAAACCCAAGAATATAAATCTCAGCAAGACAATATCTAAAGAGGAAAGGAAGGCCTATCTCAAACTTTTAAGACAATATCAAGATGTTTTTGCATGGTCCTACTGACATCTAAAAACTTATGATACTCGTATCATTCAACACATTATCTCGTTAAATCCTGAAGTGAAACCCTTCCAAAAGAAGCTCTGGAAGTACCACCCATCCCTGTAGCCTCTCATGTGTCAGGAGTTAAAGAAACTAATAGATGCCAAGATTATCTTCCAGGTTAGACACTTTGCATGGGTAGAAAATTTGGTTCCTATGAGGAAAACTTCTGGGGAGATCCGCCTATGCATAGATTTCTGAAACCTCAAAAGAGATTCAGAAAAGGAAAACTACCTAGTCCCACCAATGGAGAAACTCTTGCAGACTGTGTCTGGCTCCGAGATCATCTCCCTGCTGGACAGTTTTTCAGGTTATAACCAAGTTCTAGTTTCGAAGGAAGACCATCTGAAGACTACCTTTCGAACCAAGTGGGGAACCTTCGCTTATAAATGTATGCCCTTTGGGTTAATCAATGCAGGGGCGACCTTCCAAAGGGCCATGGATGTAGTGTTTTAGGGACTAATCAAAAAGTTTGTAGTATTCTATTTGGATGATGTAACTGTGCATTCAAAGAACAAAGAAGATCGCATTCAACACTTAACCCGTATTTTCTAAAGGTGTAGGAAATACGGTATATCCTTAAATCCTAAGAAAACTATTTTTGGTGTCGAGGAAGGTAAATTGTTAGGTCATATTATATCTCAATAAAGAATATGCATAGACCCATAATGGATTAGGGCTATAGCTCATCTCCCATCACCTCACAACAAAAATACTATGCAATCCTTTTTTGGAAAAATCAATTTTGTGAGGAAATTAACCCTCGATTTCGCTGAAACGATCAAACCCTTACAAAAAATGATCCGTAAAGATGTTTAATTTAAGTGGGATGATGAATGGAAAATTTTGTTCAGAAATATTAAGACTGCAATATCTCAAGCCCCAGTGTTGCGAAGTCTCGATTTTAGCAAAGATTTCTTCCTCTACTCTTTTGCCTCCGACCAATCGTTAGTTGCAGTATTGACTCAGAAATATTATGACAACAATGAGGGACTGATATCATTTATGAGCACTAATATCCAAGGGGACGAGCTAAATTTCCATGATATAGACAAGCAGGCTTATGCAGTATACAAGGTAGTGAATCACTTCAGATCTTACATCCTGAAGAACCATACCAAATTCATAGTGCATCTCCCTATAGTCTGATCCCTATTCAATCAATAGGAGATGGGGGAAAGAAGAGGAAACTGGATGGAAGTAATCCAATAATTTGATCTAGATATAAAACCTGCTAAATTGGTTAAGGTACAAGGGTTATGCAAATTGGCAGCTGAAGCCCGGGACCAAGTAAATGAAGACCCTAGATGGGAGAATGAATTAGAGTTGTGGTGTGGTGAAGCTTCATACGTCTCCCCAGAGTAGGAGTCTTGGTATGAGAAATTGACTTATCTCCGGCATCATGGAATTTTCCCAGAAAACCTAAATCCTAGGGAAAGGAGAGCCCTCGGGTTAAAATCAGCACAATATCGCCTCATAAATTCAGTGCTCTTCTATGTTAATTATGATGGGGTACTTTTAATATGTCTCGAATGTAAAGATATAGAAAAAGTTATGAAGGACATCCATGGTGGTCCTGCAGGTGGACATTTCACAGGAAACACCACTGCTCATAAAATACTGAGAGTTGGCTATTATTGGCCTACTCTGTTCAAGGACGCTCACACATATGCTAGAAACTGTAAAACTTGTCAAATAAGCATGGGGAGGGAAAAGAGAGCAGTTGTCCCACTCCAACCAATGGCCATTTCCATACCATTCGAGCAATGGGGGTTAGATATCATAGGATAAATTACACTGAGTTCTTCAAAACAACATAGATACATACTAACTTCCACAGACTATTTCATGAAATGGGCAGAGGCCATCCCTCTGACTCATGCAAATGAAAAGGTGGTGATCCAGTTCATACAATAGCTGATCACAAGGTTCGGTGTGCCTTCCATCCTTGTTTTTTATAATATCACTTACTTTTCTTCCACCCTATTAACAGAGTTTGTTTTAGACAAAGGAATCATAATCATATACTTTGCAAACTATTATCCACAGGGGAATGGAGTGGAAGAATCAACCATTAAGAACCTAGTGAGGATATTGAAGAAAACAGTTGCAAACAACCAGAGGAATTGGCACAGTTCACTCCATAATGCTTTATGGGATGATAGAGTAACACCCAAGGAAGCTATAGGAAATTCACCATACTTTCGGGTATACGGACAGGAAACCATTCTCCTGAATGGGATATATATTCCATCTCTTCAACGTGCTCAGGATTCTAGAGGACAACCCTCATCAGTTATACAACAGAGAATTGATACCCTCCTCATGCTGGAAGAAGGGAGGGAGAAAGAAAAATAAAAGTTCATAGCTCATCAATAGATAGTTAAAAGGTGGTTTGAAAAGCATAAGGCCAAAGAGAATAATCTTGAAGTGGGAGACCTAGTCCTAAAATGGGACAGAGAAAACAAGCCGAAGGGAAAACATTCAAAGTTTCAGAATCTATGGCTCGAACCTTTTTAGGTAGCCAAGAAACTTGGGGCATGCACGTATCGGTTGTATAATCTGAGGGGGGGACCTGATGCCTTCTTGGTGAATGGCCAAGCCCTAAAAAAATATTTCTATTATAAAAAATAAAAATAAAAAAAGTGTGTGTTTCCATGTTATTTTTTGTTTTTTGTTTCCTTTTGTTGTATTCTTTGCACTTTGAAGTTGTGTTCCGCAAGGAATTTGGTTTACCTCAATCAATTCAATGTAGTAAACTTTATTCCAGATACATGCTTACATGCAACACAAGAAACAATGGGTGAATTGTTGATTGTGTTAATGGAATTTTGAATCTGACCTTTGAAAATAAACAACCTTGGAAAAGTGATGGAAAGGACCACATGTACCTCAAGATAGAGCTAGCAAGAATTCACCTTAACCATATCATTTTTCAAATAACAGACATCCTCCTCTCCCACTCGCTTAGGGAATTCTACCAAAATAAAATCAATTATATCAAATGAGTGCAAAGTAGGAGAGGGTATGCAGATAACTTCGTCAGGTCTATGGACACTCGCTGGCAGCGGAGCAAGGTCGGTGACGTCGGGGTGACTCCGTTTGGGCTATGGATGCTCACTGGTAGCGGAGCAACACTGTAGCAAGTGAAGGATGATAACCAAAGGGCCTGGTTCCATTGAATTCTTTACTTGACTCACATCAAAAGGGGGCATGGGTCATGGTTATAGGAAACGAAGGTGGAATAAAGGTTGAAACCCCACAGGCAGGCCCGGATTCACCAACCAGGGAATTTCAAACGCAATGATGGAAGAGGCTCTGATAGAAAACTAATTAAGTTCTTAACCATCTTCTGCATCAGCTAAGACTAGGTAAGTTACAAAGATTCTACTTTCGCCCAGTAAGTCGCCATTTGTTGAGCACTCAACACACCCTAAAAAATCCTCTGTCAATTTTTTAATTTTTTGGGTACCACTTGATCTTCTACACTGTCTGATTCAATTTCAACTTTCGAAAATGTTTTGTCTCTGCTTATCTTCATGACTCTCATCACCCATTCAGGTTTTCTTGAACTTATGAAACCCCATAAATAAAAATAATTTAAACACTTGAATAAAGAATCGATAGCCAAACACTTCACCGAATGTGCTTAGGGTCAGCATCAAAAGTAATTCAAAGAAGGAAAAGAACCACTCGGAAAACCCCAGCTGCCAAGTGCCAATCTCAATCAGCATTGGCAAAACGAAGTTTTTGTTTGCATCAAGTATTGCATAAGGATATCGTCGATAGTCGATTCTCCTTTGACGTCGGTAAAAGATGAGGTAGATAGAAGTTAATGAAGAGAGGAAAGATATTGTCGAAGGCCGATGCCCCAATCGGCTTCATCGGTACTGGGGAAAAACTAGAAGGATCATCGATAACATTTTCACCACGATAAAATTTATCCCCAATCACCGATCCACGATGCGTTTTCGGCATTGGGACTTTTTCAAGGGAGCTAATCTGAAAGCACTTTGATAGGTTTTTCGTCGATCACTGATCCTGGACAATTTTTCGGCATCAACATGCTAAAGTTTGTTTTAGGATGAATAACTTGAGGAAAATACTGACTCTGATTAACACAAGAAAATTAATCCATTGGTCTTCAATGCCACGTGTCTTTATCAAGTAAGAGGGTCATACGATCTAGTGTTATCCCGAGTCATCCTTGGCCCCCTAAGTCCGAGTCACACCTTCGAGTAAGCGTTTCCACGTCAGCAATGTACAGTAAAATCAATTGGCGTCAGAACTTTTTGCAGGGGGTTATCAATGAAAAAAGTCCGTAGCACACTCCCGATCCCCGATCCACCCACTGAGAGAGTGACACGATGGGACATTTTAGAATTAGATACGATCATATTTGGAGCATTTAAGGAGCTAATTAATACCCAATCCCGCATTAGTTTCTACCTCGTGCACCAATCAAAAACTCCATTTAAAATCACCGATAGACCACATCACCACCCGTGCCTCTGTCGTCAACTCACGATGAATTTAAGTTATAGAGATTCAGCGGCAGATTTGTTAAAATTTCACTCATAATCAAAATTGAATGGCTGATGCGATGCGGTAAGTTCTTCCCTGTTTAAATTATCTTGAGTCATTGTAAACGAAATTATTCTGCGCATAAGAGAATTCCAAAGCATTCAAAAGAGAAAGATGAGCGACTCGAAGGTTGTATCAAATCCGTGATTATCAAAATAACCATGTTTTAACAAGCTTCAGAGGTATGTATCCAAGTCTGTAAATTTTACATGGCTATAATTTATATTTTTTTATCCAGTTTTTGTTTTTACACAGTCTCTAAAATTTTATTTTAAGTTACAAGAATAGTCGATTTCCAAGAAGACACCCTCATGGAGCTAGTGACGTGCAAAGATATGGAAATATGGTATGAGAAAGCACACCAAGTAGTGGAAAGGATCGAATACATCAACGTCATTCGGTAGGGTTGAGACGCCGAAGAACATGATATTCGGGTACTTAGGGATAGAAACATCGACCGCATAAAGAATTCAATCGAATACTGGGTGAGAATGGCCCAAGAACCTCATTGGGAAATCCAAGAGAAGTGGGTCGAGTGCGAAAAGAGATGGACCAAGATAAATTGGGTGATGAGAGACATTAGCCTTCCAGAATTCGGCACAACCGATGACTTTGTCGACTTGCATGACATAGTAAAATTGCATGTCAAACAAGACTCATCATGGGATACAGAGATAACAAAGGTGGAAAACAGGGTGCCAGGACAAGTGTAGTAGTTCATGGAGCACCCGATAAAGGCTCAGGCAGTGCTATA
Source organism: Picea engelmannii (assembly GCA_009831015.1). NCBI lineage: Eukaryota > Viridiplantae > Streptophyta > Pinopsida > Pinales > Pinaceae > Picea > Picea engelmannii. Next base: position 680,462 of record ML780670.1, read on the forward strand.
GCATTTATGTGCTAAAGTAGTCAAATATCGGGAAGGGGCAGTGGAGATAAAGGAGATCCTTTCGGCCCCGATGGACCAACACGGGTTCATGTATGCCAACACGTGTAAGTAAATATTTGTCAAATGGTTGGAGTATGAGAAGAGTCATCCACTCAACTGAGATCATTTGATGACTCTTAGAAGACTGAGAGATGAAAGTGTCATTTGGCAATTTTTTGTTTTACTTAGCTGCACTTTTGATATTTATTTTTAGTTAATAATATGTTATAAATAACAAGATCGGCCTGTTAGAAAAGGTCAATGGTTGTTGCAATGACCCTCATTTTTGGATTTGTAAAGAACTATTTCAGAGCTACCTTAATTGAGAAGTCATGTTTAGGACCATAGACAAGTTTTTGTTTTTCATTAAAAGCATATGTGATTGGATCTGAAGAAGAATTATTTATGATTTTATCTCATGAATGGATGTTGTAATGAGTAAGAGCCTCTAAATCTATTGATAAGTTATCTGATTCAATATTTGTATAGCTCTTGTCTTTAATGATGAAAAGTAAATCGTTGTGTTAATATGTGATTGATGATTAGAGTTAAGGAAACTATTTTTCTTGCCATCGTTTATTGCATGTATTTTTTTCTCCTGATAATCGTATCTCACTCAATAATTGGAACACCAGTAGGTTAATGTATTAGTACTAGGCTTGTTGTAGGTGTAAGAATCATTGTCTGCATGCTTGAGAAGAAGGGTTATCCTGAACTCAGCCTTTTTCGGTATTTAAGTCCTTCCCCTTTGTTACCCAGCTGGTTTATACCAGCATTTATCTTTTATCAGTCCCACCTATAATAGAAAATACCAAAAAGAGAATGTTTGAACTAAAGGATGAGCTTTCGCAAGAAGACATCTTGCAATCACTACGTAAATCCCATCAATCATTTAGTCGGATTGCAAGATTTGGAGAACCATTCCACCATTAAACGTTGCAGAGTCTAATTGGTCCTTGGTGGCGGGTTTGGCTCCTACTATTGATTCAAATGGATTTAGGACCCCTCAACAAATCCCTATCCCTAATAACCATTGAGATTAAGAAATTTTTAAATTTATAGCGCTATTTATTCATAGAGAAAAGGAGGGAGAGGAGTAGATTTTATAGTTGTAGAAGCAATTCCAAGATGCCACATGATAGGCATATCTAGTTGTTATTTCACACACATGCACCCACACAATATGTCCCACAAAGGAGTAGGGGAAGGCTGAGCAAGGAATCATACTCATCCCACGACCAGTCAACCATTATGTTAGTATGGACGTCACTCCCTTGTTGCTATCCCTATTGGCATAAGGATCATGGCATGTCGGGACTTATATGCTATCATGGATTGGTTCTCACAACTAATTTGGGTAACAGACAAAGAGGATAAGAGATTTATAATCATAGAATCAATTACAAGATGTCACGAGATAGGTGTATTTAATTTTTGTTTCTCACAAATGCACCCATGCAATGCATCCCACAAAGAAGATTTTTAATGTAAAATAGAACCTCAGTCATGGGATATGTGGTTATTATGAATATCAAAGAGACAACACTTACAAACATAATATTGGTAATTTTTTGAGAATCACATAGACAACACCCAAAAGTTAATAGGATCTATGAGAATTACACCAAGCCATTGGAAATGTTAGTAGTGGAGTGAAAGGGGATGTCATCACATCAACTTGGGACATGCACCCCAAAGTCTATCAAACTTCTTCAACACTTTTTATATTTTCTTCAATACTATCTCCTAAGATGTGTTTTAGGGATTCTTAGGTATTTTAAAAAGGGTGCAAGCATCAAAATATTGGACATTGAATGTAAGCGAAGTGAGAAAAAATGCCCCCAATTTATCATTTAACCAGAATAAAACCACTTTTTGTATATTTTAACCTTAAAACATGATAATACAATGCTATTCAAATTTAAACTTCCTAATTTTAACCATCTCTTATAACCCATATGAATTGGATCAAACAGGACAACTTCCATTCTAGGGTTACACCTGAATGAAAAGATCTTCTAACGATGCATACATGTTATGCAAAAGGTGAAAGCAATTATATTATATTACGGTTGAGATATTCTTTCTATCAATTATGTATGCCTAAGGAGGATATATGCATAGGGAGAGTTGCATGTGGATTTTGAATGAATAGGAAGCTTGTTTTAGTGTCATTGATCCAGATGGATGTCAGTGGACTCCTACCTATTCCAATTGGCTCATGTTGGCAGTTTTCCTGTTCGACATTTTTTTCCTAGTTGTTGGGTCCCTTACTTCCAAGGCCATTTTGAGGCCCTAAACAACATTTTTAGGGCTCGCCACAGTGAACATGTTTAGGGATCTCCACAAGAAATGTGTGTAGTTCTCGAATATACCTTTCCAAAGGGCTATCGTGCGCCTAAAACAGAGATCATATGCAAAATTTATGACCCCGGGAGGTTGATGTACTAACTTACCCAAACGGGGCCCACATGACTTTTGACGCTTCATCTCCTAGGGTTAGGTTTTTGGATGTCTAGGGTTTTTGACATTCCTGTTTATTGTAAAATGGCCTTGAGAGCCTCATTGTAATCATCTTCTGGTGAATGATCACAGCCGTCACATCTCTTCTCATAGATAAGTCGCCACCATTCTAGCAAGCTTGTTTTCAGTAGCATTTTACAATTTCAGCTTATTTCCTTATTGAATAGAAACTAGTTTTACTGTATATCTATTATTCTTTGTTAAGAATATTTTGATAATAATCTGTATTCATTTTGTTTTTCTCATAAAATATGGATCCGTGGTATCAGAGAGGTCTTCTCCTTGTCGTTCTTAATGCATGTCCCCAATGATGTCAGGGTACAAAGAATTGGGTCTCGAGCTTGTTTCTCTTTAGGAAAAAATCTCTCACACGCCCAAGTGACCTCTCATGGTAGGAGAAAAGAAAGATGACGAGACAGGAGATCCCTTCAAAAATTTTCTCAAGGAAGCCCTCATGCAATAGAGGAACGAGATGATGGATAGTTTTGAGCAAATCCTTCGACAGCTACCAACAGGGGACACATCTTACTCAAACGGAGGAGCCCCCACCTTCAAGGTACAAATCAACTTCGATATTCCTATATTTGAAGGTCAGATAGACATAGATGTTGTAGACAAATGGTTGAATCTACTAGAAGGGTATTTATCTATCCATAACTTCTTGAATAGAGAAAATATTATTTTTGCGCTCCTCAAAGTCGTTCTCCATTTCAAATATTGCTGGGAAACTTTCTGTGAGCAAAAGGAAATAGAGGAACCCTCATTATTTATAGTCGCAGTCACCTGGGATTCCTTCAGGGATGCTATTAAGGAAAAATACTACCCTATTGGAAGTTATGATGACATGTATACAAAATGGACCTCACTGCGACAGGAAAGATACCAAGCAGTGCCTAAGTTCACAAATATCTTCCATACCTTGTGCACGAAGATGGGTATCAAATATTTTGAGCGACATTTAGTACTCAAGTATCGCGACAATCTGTATAGATACATCCAGGATGAAATGGAGTTTTTTGACATCTCATCCTTGGGCGCGACCTACCGATATGTCATCAAAATCGAGTAGAAGCTCAAACAAAAGACACGACAATTTGGGCATGGGAACCCCTCACAACAAAAGACAAGAAAGGGCAGCCCCAACTCGCAAAACAAAGGACAGAGCAAAGACGGACCGCCTCAAGACAACCAGTCCAAGACGCAAGAAAAGAAGGACACCGGAAAGACAAATAAAGATACCGGGAAGTGGTACGACTTCCATAAGAGCCCCTAGCATAACATTGTTGATTGTTGCTCAAAGCAGTGGTTGGTGGCTGAGGTGAAATCCTCTGAATCAGTTGCAGGTTCTGACTCTGAGTCGAAACCAGAAAGTGGGAGATAGATCATTGATGCAGAACCTAATGCTACCATTGCTACCACCAAGCTCCATCCCAGTGAACCAAACAAGCTAGAGGAAGGCGAGCACCTTTTTCATTCATAGATGTGGGTGAAGGGTATCGTGTTGCACTTCATCGTTGATAGCAATAGCCAGAAGAACCTCATCTCAGAAGAGGTTGTCAAGCAAATTTTCCTACTAACAACGCCACACCCACAACCCTACACCTTTGAATGGCTCCACCAAGGAAGCGACATCCACGTTAGCCAACAATGTCGCCTGTCATACGACATCAAGCCCTTTAAAGACAAGGTATTGTGTGATTTTTCCCCTCTCGAAGTTTGTAATATTCTTTTGGGCCAACCATATTTATGGAAACTCCATGTTGTATATGAGTCTAGGCCTCGCAACATTATTATTACTTTGAAAAAGAAATTGTACAGGATACTGGAGGCAGTCCCACCTAGTGCTATTTTCTTTATCTCTGCCAAGCAATGCAGGAAGCTCATCTCTGAGATGGGGAATTTTATCTTCTTCATGATTCTCTCTTTGAATGAGAGAAAGGTCACAGCCACATCCAGGGTCTCCGAGGTCAAGCTCTCCACATAGTAGAAGCAAGTGGATAAGGTCATGGAAGCATACTCAGATATCTTCTCCTCACCTACCAGGGTACCTATGCACTGTCAGGTCAAGCACCCCATCGATGTGACCCCCGACACATCATTTACCAATGGGTTAGTCTACTGCCTCTCTCTATTATAGAATTAGGAGATCAAGCGACAGATCTAAGAAGTGCTCCACAAGGGTCACATCCATCCCAGCTCATCACCTTGCAGGATCCCAATCGTGTTGGTACAGAAGAAAGATGGAACCTGGTGACTCTGCATTGATTACTGACCCCTGAATAAAATCATAGTAAGAAACCAGTACCTGATTCCCTGAATCGATGACCTCCTTGATCAACTCATGGGGGCCAAATACTTCAGTAAGATTGATCTAAAGTCTGGGTACCACCAAGTCCTGATAGAATAGACAGATGTATGGAAGACTGCCTTAAAGTCAAAGGAAGGTCTTTTCGAATGGTTGGTCATTTCCTTTGGCTTGACAAATGCTCCAGCCACTTTCATGAGGATGATGGATGATATCCTGCAAACATTCACCAATACTTTTATAGTGGTGTATCTAAATGACATTCTCATTTACAGCAAGACTTGGGTAGAACACTTGCAGCATATTGAGTAGGTTCTGTACACCCTATGGCCACACAAGCTATACACCAACTTGGAAAAATGCTCCTTCGGCATGGACAAGGTCCATTACCTAGGCTACATCATTGATCAGCATGGTGTACATGTGGATCCAACCAATATCCAAGTCATCAGTGACTGGCTAGCCCCAACCACACTCATTATGCTTCGGAGACTCTTGGGCCTTGCCAATTTCTACCACAGGTTCGTGTTGGGATTCTCCCATATTGCATGGGCCCTTAGCCAAGTAACCAAGGGTGGTGGTAAGGATAAATTTGTGTGGGGCCAATCCCAACAAAAAACGTTCAGTGATTTGAAGCAGCGCTTGTGCTCAGCCCCAATACTTTCACTATTGGACCTGTAGTAGCCCTTTGAGATCGAGACAGATGCTTCAGACTATTTTTTGGGCGTCGTTCTCACTTAGCACGGCCACCTCGTGGCATATCCTAGTGAGACACTATCATATGTTGTTCATAAGTACCCTAATTACAACAAAGAAATGTACTTCATTGTGAAATCTTGTCTCCAATAGAGACATTAAATTCTTGGGAAGGAGACAGTCATCCACATTGATCATAAGCCATTGCAGTTCATGCAGACACAAGGAAAATTGCAAAATGACTTCCATCATAAGTGTTCCACATACTTGCAGCAATTCCACCTCAACATCAAGTATAAAACATGAAGAACCAATTGCACCACTGATTTCCTCAGCAAACCACCAGTCGTGGCACTCACCATGGTGCTAGAATCTTGCGACCATGAGACCTTTGAATGGCCCCAACTCTATGAGACAGACCCAAACTTCACCACCACCTACGAAATGTTGGGCGCAAATGCAGTTATCACTAATTTCCATCTTTAGGATAGGATGATGTGTCATCTGGGCCATATCTGTGTTCCATCAAGCAAGTGAGTGAAGCTGATATGGGAATTCCACTAAAGTCAGGTGGCAGGACACTTCGGCATCGAAAAGACAGTGGCAATGTTGCAGAAACATTTCTACTGGCCAAAACTTCGACAGGAGGTCAAAAAGTATATCAAGTCCTGCACTACCTGTGTTATTTCCAAACCGACCAATAAGAAATAGGGCTTGTAAACCCCTATGCCTACTCCTGACATGCCATGGGAATCCATCTCCATGGACTACATGTCGGGCCTCCCATCCACCAAGCAGGGAAATGACTGTGTTTTTTTGGTTGTTGATCGCTTTTCTAAGATGGTGATTCTGGCCACTTGCAAGAAGAGAATCATAACATAGGCCACTGCCAAGATCTTCTTTGAATGAGTCTGGGTACATTTTGGAATCCCACAAACCATTTTCTCAGATCAAGACAGTCAATTTCTCAGCACATTCTGGTCAATCCTCTGGTCACCGTTGGACACCAAGCTCAACAAATCCACCGCCTTCCACCCCTAGACATATGGCCAAACTGAGGTCATAAATTGAATGATCGTGCATATCCTATGCATGTATAATTCCAAGCACCCTCTCACATGGGATGAGAGTCTTCCCTATGTCCAACATAGGTACAACCAAGCCTTGCATAGCTCAACTGGCCACAACCCCTTTCAGCTGAGGTTGGGATTCCAACCATTGGGTTCCATAGATGTTGCACTACCCCTTGCGGTCACCTCAACCAACTCATCTCCTGATCCAAATTAAGTTGACAAATCCACCCTTTTCATTGAGTGGATCCATCACATCCATCAACAGGTTCAAGATATCCTACAAAAGTCCAATGAAAAGTACAAGCAACGCCATGATCAACACTGGGTGCCACATAAGTTTTAGGTGGGCGACAAAGTTTGGTTGCATTTGTAGAAAGAACGCCTTATCGGACCCCATCGAAAGCTTCACCCACTTCGTTATGGGTCATACACCATCACCAAGGTTGTGGGTGATAATGCTTTTGAGCTCAACATTCCTCCTTTCCTTGGCTTGCACCCACTATTTAATGTGGATCTCCTTCGACCTTATTTTCCACCATTATTGGACAACTCAGAGATAGTAGAACAAATGACACCAACAGAGCTCAACCTGAATGGATACCATAGGCATCCAGTGATGAGATTTTGGAAAAACTA
>ML780670.1:693786-704818 GCA_009831015.1 Picea engelmannii
GCTCCAAATGAACTCGTGTGTGCAGGCTGCCCGGCGGACTGCTGATGCAGGCCACCAAGCGAAGGGGACGAAGGACAGATATGACCTCCAGCATAAGGAAAAGCATTGAAAGGGACAAGAATGCCCCCAAGTTGACCTTGCAGAGGAGCGTTAGAGCTCCCTGCCCCCAGACCCAAAGTTTGTAAAGTGGAGTAAGTGAGTGCAGGATTTGTACCCGAACTAGGCATACTGTATGAAAACGGAGGGCCTGTCGCACTAGGTGTGAAGGGAGATGTGGCCGCCGCGATAGATGGGGTCGGTCCACTATGCGACGTAGTTGCGGCCGAGACCATGGTGGCCCAGACCATCGACAATGGCAAGTTAGGAGATGATTCTCCTATGGTAGCAACGGTGATGGGAATGGAAGAATTCCCAGAGGAAGTAATAGTGTTTGTTGCCATAGCTGTGTGAGGCATTGACAGGCTTTCGTAAAATTGAATTGGCCCAATAAATTGCGGCCAAGTATCAGTGGTTGGGATTTCAACTGAACTAAGAATGACGGTTGATTCCTTCGGGAGTTGTTCAGGCACAATGGTTTGTAACCCGGTTGCTTCGAAAGACCCTTGTTGGTCTAGCTTCCGCCTCAATGGTGGTGGGGGTGACTCCAGTATAACCGGCGGCAGGCCCAGAAGCCTTCGTGACCAATGGAGCTCTGGATCCTCCACTGTGTGAGAAGATCCACGACACGCTAAGGTATTCTACACGTACAAACAGTAACACACACTAAAAGAAATCCCCTATGAGATAAGACAAGCAAACACTAACTATTTTGAAGAACAGTTACAACAACCAACACTAGAGCAACTTACCGGTGCAAGTGCAACTCAAAAACGGAAGCACCCTCCGGGTATAATCTGCAAAGCGTGGCCCGATGTCTGTCCTAGGTACCGTGGTATACCCCCGCAGTCACCTATGTATGTCCCTAGAAAATATTGGCAACTAGTTTGCCAGCACGCGAATCGTCACCAGGCGGGTACAGTCGATAGTCGGGTAGACCACAATGAGAAGGGTATCAAGCCCGAAACCTGTCAAGGGTATCGAGAGCAAATGGTCTCAAAGACAACTGAGGACCTCGAACGGATTCGAGACCCATGAAGCCCCGTGGCAAATGCAAACGACGGAATCCCTTAACAAATCCTCGATATGTGTTCTCCACTACGCTTGGTCCGGCTTTGGAGGGGTTATCTCCGCTACCTTTCCTTACGTGACCTCGTGTTTAGCCCATGTGTTAGAGGGGGATCCCAAATAACTTCCACATAACTGGACTTCTACACTCCCTATCACAGACTCCAATGTTGGGTTTTAAGTGGCCTTGGAGAGTTTACTCTCCAACCTATTCCAAGGCCCTAGTCCTGAGCTAGTGTATGAACCCTACAAATAAAAAGTCTAATAGATTTTAATTAGCGTTGCTTTTATGGGCTTTTTTACGTCACAAGGTATGAAGGTGAAACTGATGATGTGTAAAGACTCAAAGCAAAATGAATAAGAAATGCTTGGAAACAAAAACTGTTACAAAAAATGCAAAAACCAACAACTTTTCACCAAGAAAGATTTCTTTTTCTTTTCGAATTTTATAAGATTTCATGCAGCAAACATAAAGGAATTTCGCTCAATCTGCGAGCTACTTATGCTCTAAATGCAATGAAAAAACTTATGAAAAAAGACTTCTTCCTAGCTATATATGCAGCGACACAATCTTCAAACAAAGAAGCAAATGAAAAAGAGATAAAAAAAAAATTATTTAAGTGCTAAATGAAGCAACAAAGGGAAAATGCCGACAAGCACAAAACCAAGAAAACAAAATAAAATTCTGTCTTAAAGCACAGATCACAAAGAACCAGAGCAAAGATGCACAACGACAATCAAGAAAGCACCGACTCTTACACTTGTCTAAAAACCATAAAACAAAATCTTTTCTTTTTTATCTTTTCTATCAACAATCAACTAAGAAAGAACAGGCTAAGGATATGAGGCCCTAACCTACTGACTGTTCCACCCTAGACTCAAACTCCTTAGAGGAACACTTCTCACCATAGGAGGGGATGACTACCCCACCCTGATTGAAAAGCACCCAATCAAGCCCGCTATTGTCACTGAAACAGCACGCGTCCAAACGCGTACTGAGCTATAACAGGGCGCGGGTACCCGCGGGCTGCACTTGCATAGGCCGCGTGTATGTATGAATGCTAAGACCAAACTAAACACAGGCAACCCAGACCTGGAAAAGGCCTCTGGTATTGACAACCAGGGTCTCTTAAAGGCTTGGATGCTTCTTTTTTAACAGAACAGAAAAATAATTACAAAGAATAACAAATGCAATCAAGCAAACTGAGACAAGACTCTGAACCAGCAAGACTCAGACARGATCCAGAAAGCCCCCTGAGAATGTATAATTCTGACAGGGAAGAGGGAGACTGCCTCTCAAGCTTTTTGACTCCTACATGCTACTGAAACCACCACAKCAAGCATTCAAACGTGGACTGTAGAAGGTTAGGGMRCGGGTTACATGCGTGCAGGCCTTCTGCAGGCCRTGTGTACCTCTATGTGTCCTGATAATTAATKTCAAGCAACAGTCAAGGAAAAAACTGGTATAAAGAACCAGGTTCCCTGCTAGCTCTGACCTAACAGAAAACAGACAAACAAAGAAACAGAAAATATAATCCTTTAAACTACCCAAAAACCTCAACTAAATCYGGAAACCCTAAGAGTATCTTCCCCAGTGGAGTCACCAATTCTGTTGTTGGGAAATAATACCCTACGGACTAGCAAGCTAGGGCTAAACTTGCATGTAGATCATGACCTTAAAGAAATYACTTTTAACCTATCACCCCAAAACTAAAACCCCTTTTTCACATACAAGCATGGAAAGGACCTACTAACCTTTTTACTRATGTTTGGTRTAGATCCTCCATTGTGCTTTGTCCTCTTGCTTGTGCTACTCCTTCCAAAAACAATCCTGCAATCRAGACAAAACACTACGCATGCATGCTATTTTTCTACTTGAGGGTTAGAGATTAAGCATAAATCAAATAAATCATATATAACTCATGCATTRGGACGGGAAAAGTATTATTTTATTAATCTCAAGATGAATCAACTTACAATAATGATAGATATCRGCCACCGCTCCTTGATCCTGATCCTGGGCTCCTCCTCTTCTTTATCCTCCAACTACTTTGCTTGAATTCTCCTTAAGCCTGAGGAAAGGMTAAAGGGTTGGGACAAAAGGATTCGGCAATTGGGMAGAGTTTCTTTGCTATAATTTTCCCCTTCCAAATAGTACCCCTACCCCTTCTTTTATAGGCTAGAAGGAACTAGGGTTTTGGACGAACTCTCGGCCATGCATGGYTGGGAGTTTCAGTTAACTGACCCATAGMTTTTTGTCCCGTCGGAAACTTTCCTGTTTTTRTGCTTTGTTAGGTAAATGCGGGTTGTATTAGGCCAGCCAGTGTTCCAACGCGTGCARTATTAGGCTTGGCAGTGTTCCAATGYGTGCAGTAGTGGGTTAGGGCGCGTGCCACTTGATTTAAGAGGATTTTCAAGAGTTTATTCAGCATGGCTTTGGCAAGGAAGGGATATGAGTTGGCCTGATGCCAGGTAAGCATGTGTGGTGCAATTTAGGGTTATAACACTAACCGCAATGGAGACCATTTCTTCCTAATGGGGGAGGATTGATCTATATGGATTTCAGTGGTGTCCCACCTATTCCAACTGGCTCATTTTGGCAGTTTTCCAGTTCGACAATTTTCTCCTAGTTTTCGGGTCACTCACTTTCGGGGTCGTGTTGAGGCCCTAAATAACATATTTAGGGCTCACCACAGTTAATATGTGTAGGTCTCACCACAAGAAACGTTTCTATTCCTTGGATAGACCTTTCCAACGGGATATCATGCACCTAAAATGGAGATCGTATGCAAAATTTACGACACCGATAATTTGATGTACTAACTTACCCAAACGAGGCCCACATGACTTTTTGCACTTCATCTCTTAGGGTTAGGTTTTTGGATGTCTAGGGTTTTTGACATTCCTGTTTATTGTAAAAAGGCCTTGAGAGCCTCACTGTAATCATCTTCTGGCGAATGAGTGCAGCCATCACATCTCTTCTCAGAGATAGGCCGCCACCATTCTAGCAAGCTTGTTTTCCACTACATTTTACAGTTTCAACTTATTTCCTTATTGAATAGAAACCAATTTTACTGTATATATGTTATTCTGTGTTAAGAATCTTTTGATGATAATCTGTATTCATTTTGTTCTGCTCATAAAATCCGGATCAATCACAATCAAAGTGAATTTGATGGTGGGGGGTTTTATGAACCATTGAATGGAAATCCAACCAATTGCTCATTCAATCACTTGAAAATCCAACCCCCCCCCCTTGATTGGTCTAGCACATCCTAGTTTGCTTTCCCTTGTCCCTACTTACTTTCTTTCATAAGCCATAGGTCAATTTGTGGAATGAGACAATTTGTTGAACTGGAAGAACAAATAAATAATTGGTCCCATAAAGTTTGATTGAACCAGTTGATTGATTTCCTATGCTCAGATATCTATCAAAGGTATAAGATAGGGTATTTAGGTATTGCAGAGAGATACTTGGACCAAATCCAACTTTTTCTAGAACTGAGTAGCAACAAGATTTGTTGTGCATATTGGTGGATGAAGGGAAACAATTTGTGCCTCTAGATTCTGCAGGCGATATTTTACAACCGAGAGTTTAAATCTTGGGGGGATGTCATGCCCTTACGAAGAAATAGTGGGAATCTGGGCAAATAAACTTTCTACAGTGCTCAAAAGATCAATGAATGTTGTACTGAGCTATGTGTGTTGATCCTGGGTGATGGCATGTGTTGCTTGTTCGGTTTCATACCTCCTCTACAATGCATTAACTACACCGAAGGTGTTTTTAAGGATGATTCCTTTATAGGTTTTTGTTGTCTGTCCGTTCCCTATTAATACATGACACACATTGTAGTATTTTTTTTATAGACCTGCCACCTATTGCATTGCTTTTCTTTTTAACCTTTTTTTCAGGGTTGTCAGTGATGAGCTCTAGGGCCTAGGAGCCTAGATTTAGTTCGAGATGATATTATTTTTTAATGCTATTGTTATTCTCACTCTTCCTTATTCTCATGAAACTACCTACCAAGAGAATTACCAAAATCTGGTTTCAAATGCGCTTACGAGGTAGGATTTAATGTCTGAAGCATGTTATTCCTTGAATCAGATTAGAACCTCACACCTTCAATAGTCGATCAATACATACATAGTGATCGGGGGTGCACCATTACTCTCAACTAATAATGATGGCCTAGGCTTCCCAGGTGGGCATTATTGTCGCCCTGCCCCGTGAAATGAAGAACATGTAATTATTTCAAGGCAATTGGACCTCCGTTGACTTGGAAAGATGGTTGTGACGTCCTTCTAGGATTTGAGGAGGACAAGGAGGTCTAAGGTTAGAAACAGATGCCTTGAGATTTTCATAACTGCAGAATACTCTCTCGGATTACACAAGTGCTTATGCTGGGATTGATACACATTAAATATGCCCTAAGACATGTATAACTAGGTGGATAGCTTTGTTATTTTGGGATGACCTTCAGAGTAATTATCTTCTTTTTCCCTCATAGTTGCCAAGACATTCGCAACTAGGCCTGGATGGTCAGTATCGTGTCTCGACTCTATGAGGATATGTTTACATTGTCCAATATCAATAATTGCTATATGTTTATACCATATTGAAAAGAATATATACTAACATTAGTGTGTTTAGGCCTCTGTAACACCGTTAATGTATTTTTTGAATTCAGCATGGGAAACCGATGGTAGATCGATGGGCTTTGGGTGTTGTTTGTTTGGAATTTATTGTGGTTTAAAAAAATTTGAAGAGTAAATATGAATCCACTAGGAACTCTCTTTTATATTTTTATTTAGTTTTACTTCAACGGTTCATTTCCCTATCATTGAAAAGAGAAATAAAGATGGAATTTGAAAATGGCCTTTCTTTATGGGTAGGCTATAGAGTTATTTGTCTTGTTTAGTGGTTGAGATTAAGGATTATTATGTTAACAATTTAGATTCAAATAATTGGATACAAAATTTTGGATTATAATTTAGTCAAATTTCATAACGATCAAATTTAAACAAAAGTAAAGGTCATAGAATATTTATATAGTTGAAAAGAGTTAAGGTGAGTTGGTTAGGTTAGGTTTTTACTATTAGAGTGTAGGTGGATTGGTGAACTATAATTTTCTTTTAAGCTACATTAAGATGTTGAAAAGTAAGGAGGTAAGGTGTGTGTTCACAAGCAAGTGTGTTGTTTGGCTTTGACAGTTGAAAAATTGGAAAAATTAAGCATCATGTAAAGTTTTTACTGCAACCTTGAAGTGACATAAATTTAGTTAAGAAATTTGAGAATATGACGATTTCCACCTATCGAAGGTTCATAATGTTTGCGATAAAAAATTACCTTTTCCCTCTATAATCCCTATCCCTAATAACCCTTGAGATTAAGAAAGTTTAAATTTATAGCACTATTTATTCCTAGAGGAAAGGAGGGAGAGGAATATGTTTTATAGTCGTAGAAGAAATTCCAAGATGTCACATGATAGGCATATCCTGTTGTTATTTCACACACATGCACCCATACAATATGTTCCACAAAGGAGTAGGGGAAGGCTAAGCAAGGAAGCATACTCATCCCACAACCAATCAACCATTATGTTAGTAGGGAGACCACTCCCTTGCTATTATCCCCATTGGCATAAAGATCATGGCATGTCGAGACTTATATGCTATCATGGATTGGTGCTCATAGCTAATTTGGGTAACACACAAGGAGGAGAGGAGATTTTATAATCATAGAAGTAAATCCAAGATGTCACGAGATAGGTGTATTTAATTGTTGTTTCTCACAAATACACCCATGCAGTGCATCCCACAAAGGAGAGATTTAATGCAAAATAGAACCTCAATCATGGGATATGGGATTGTTATGAATATCAAAGAGACAACAATTACAAACATAAAATTTGTAATTTTGTGAGAATCATCTAGACAACAACCAAGAGTTAAGAGGATCTATAATAATCACACCAAGCCATTGGAAACCTTAGTAGTGGAGTGAAAGGGGATGTCATCACATCAACTTGGGGCATGCACCCCAAAGTCCACCAAACTTCTTCAACACTTGTTATCTTTTCTTTTTTTAAATAGAAATTTCCCATGTTTTTAGTCGGAAAGGATTATCTCCTAAGATGTGTTTGAGGGATTCTTAGGCATTTTAAAAAGGGTGCAAGCATCAAAATGTTGGACATCGAATGTAAGCGAATTGAGAAAAACTCCCACCAATTTATCATTTAACCACAATGCAACCACTTTTTGTATATTTTAACCTTAAAACGTGATAATACAATGCTATTAAAATTTGAACTTCCTAATTTTAACCATTGCTTATAGCCCATATGAATTGGATCAAGCAGGACAACTTCCATGCTAGGTTTATGCATGATCAAAAATATGTTTCGATGATGCAGACATGTTATGCAAGTAGTAAGTAATTATATTATATTACACCTAAGATTTTCTTTCTATCAATTATGTATGCATAAGGAGGATCTATGCCTAGGGAGAACTGTGTGTGGATTTAGAATGAATAAGAAGCCTAGTTTAGTGTCACAATCAAAGTGAATGTGATGGTGGGGTGTTTTATGAACCATTGAATGGAAATCCAACCAGCTGCTCATTCAACAACTCGAAAATACAATCCCCTCCTGCACATCGATTGGTCTAGTACATCCCAGTTCGCTTTCCCTTGTCCCTACTTACTTTCTTGCACCAGCCATAGGTCAAGTTGTGGAATGAGTTAATTTGTTGCACTAGAAGAACAAATAAATAGTTAGTCCCATTTGGTCTAATTGAACTAGTTGATTTATTGGCTCTGCCCAGATATCTATCAAAGGCATGGGCTAGGTTCTTCAGGTAGCCTTTTCTAAATGCAACATTCAACAATTACAACATTTAATATAGCATTTCAAGCAAATATGTCTTGTAAATGTCATGAGCCAAGGTGATAGTCGCAGTCTCATGCATCAAGTAGAGCGGATTTAGGTTAGCAATCATGAAAACATTCAAGACCATTCTTATTTTGAAATCATTGAAATAAACTTGTATCTTGATACATCAATCAACAACCTCCATAGGCCAATATCGAGCTATTTTAAACTGACAACTTTCATTTCTCATTTTTTAGATCAAACCTTACAATGCTTATTTTCACTGAACCTTATTTACCCAACTTTGAATCGAACGAGATTTAGAAATTTAAAGCTTCAATTTCCAAAATATTACATTTTGAAATGGAGGAGCAAAAAGGAGAAATAAATAAAAACCACATAAATCTTATCCATATACAACATAATCCTTAGAACTAGAACACTATTGTGAAATACAAATGGAACTGCCAGAACAAATCCTTGAAAAGCATAGTTGGAGTAGGCTATTCCATATAATCGAGACATAGCTCTAATAAGCCTCATAATCAGGGTTGGTAGTTTACCCGTTTACCATCCATGAAATGTGAGGAAGTACTCTGCGATTTTTTGGTACTTTCTTCCACGATATATATATATATATATATATATATATATATATATAATTAATTTTGTTATTAATTTTGTTTTTCTTATTTTCATTTTCATTTAAAGTTACTCTCCATTAAGAAAAAAAATTATATATTTTAATTTTATAAATTTTTTAACTTCAAGGGGAGAAAAGATTGTTTAATAACTATTTAACATCTCTAATGCAAAGTATTCCATTAATAAATATTTTAATATCAAAATAATATTGATATAAACTTGGAGTGTGATTGAAGAGGTTGGAAGGTTTGAAACGTCTAACATTATTTTGGTTTGTTTAAGACAATTATGTCATGCAACATACAAGTGGAGACCATTGAGGTGGACACACACATGTGAATGCCTGTGGGTACCATCTGCATCTTATTCATGTTGTATACTTGTCACTCTTAGTCCTTGAAGAGGAATGTGTGTGGGGTCCATCTGCACCTTATCTTTTAGTTGAATGCGTATGGGTTTCAAAACCGCGTTGAAAATTTGATGATCAATGCCATGTAATTTTAAGACAAATGTCCATTGCATCTTATTTTTTAGTTGAATGTGTGTGAGGCTAAAAAAACACACCTTGAAAATTTTAAATTTTTTTGTTGTACCAGTTTTTAAATGACTAATGGACCTATTTTTGGTGGTCGACCTTTCACTTTCATAGGGTGGATGTATAATATAAATGGGTCCTTGCTGGACTTTTTTAAGGATATTGTGTGACATGGGCCTATAGAGTAGTGGGTCTTCGTGGACTTTATGAGGAATTCTTCTTTATCAATTTTTTATTTTTAATCCATTTTGTTAGCGATCAAATAATTCATTATGAAATTTGTTTGAAAAATGATGTTGATCTAAAAATGAAGAAGACTTGTATTCTTGAAAATATTTGCAAGTAAAATTTTATGTGTTAAAATGCAAATGGATCAAATTTGCAACACAACTTTTAATAGGATTTACTCATTTAAGATGCATATAAATAGCAGCAATAACAGTGAACAAAAAACACATAACACAACAAATGATAAAGGAGTTCACCCCTCTTTTGGGCTACATCTCCTGGTCCATCTTCCAATGGATCATTTGTATTATTTTCTCAAAGTGCTCAAAAATGTACTTTACAATGCTCAAAATGCTAAATAGACTACTCCAATGGATTCAGAACGTCCAAAAACCCCTAGTTGGGCTTTTTCGACACCTCGTTTGGCCAAAAATTGAAGAAGATAGGCTTCCTGGAAGTCCCCCTTCAAACTTGTTGTCTCTGCATCTACAAAATGCACCCTTGTTGGCTCAACCTAGCCCACACACATATTTAAGCGTTAAAACTTAGCACCGGGTGCAACCGCACAACTGGTACAAACTGTTGAGCGGTTACGTGCTGACCTTTAACGACCAAGGCCCGTGGGCACATGGCCACCACATGACCGTGTGCAATACAAAATAGGGCTACGGTTCAAACCATATACAAAATCGTAGGATTAAACCGTGCACATACACAATGGCCACATGTTATATGTCAAACCGCACACATACCAAAACGGTTGCAACACATATATATATTACGGTGGATTTAACCGCCCATAACATTGGTTGTATGCAATACATATATATAACCGTGGGTTGGAGCTTAGCCCTGGCCTGGTTCGCGCCCCAATTCACATATTTGCAAACTCAAATATATTAAAATGTATACATATGTTAAGTAACACATGCGGGCGCACTGGTTGGGCATCCCTTCCCAAGGATTTACCCTACTCGGAGGTCACGGGGTCGACTCCTGCCAAATGCAAAGATTTTAAACCAATATACATGTGACATGTGGTGGCCATTGATTGGGCCACGTGTTTCCATCCCGTTCACTGCAAACAAGCCATGTCACATGCCAAATATCTAAATAGTTGTCTTCCACATGTCGTACGGCCTGCCACATCAACGTTCGTATGGATTGTACGGACTGTATAGTCAGCATCCCTTTTTTTAACCTGTTTGTCATTTTGAACAGAACGCGATATCTCTCACTCCCGATGTCCGTTTGAACCCAAACGAGTTGCGTTGGGTTCATAACGATGAGGCCTACACTCTTGTTCAATTTGAAGAGATTCCAAGCACTTTGAATTTTTGAGCAAAATTTGATCCCCTGGATCACACCTCCCCATTGGAAAGCTTTTGGACCTCCAAAAGACTATTTTCAGTCTATCTAAAGATGAGGGTATATCTCTCTCACCTTTCCAACCTCAATCCACTTGGCTTTGCTTGGATTTGTACCTTTAAGACCAACTCGAAGATACTCCACATTTCCTCATTTTGAAGTTCGCATTCTCCTGTCAAGAATGGTGTCTTCATGCAGTTCTGTAAGATATTCTGGGGAA
>ML780670.1:718434-742039 GCA_009831015.1 Picea engelmannii
GTGATGTTCTAGGCATAATGGCTTGGGAACATTACAATGGTATCAGAGCTTAGATTCCTACCAGCCAGTGGGAATTAGTAAAGTTACAATGAATATGGATATTGTTAATAGGATTGAGGAGTGTGCGAGTGAATATGAAACCAACAATAATTCTAGGGGTCTATTAACATTACAATGGTTCCTATCCTATAGAAATCCTATTTGGAGCAAAAAGAAGATTTCATTATGGGTTAAGGAATGGGAGGAAATTAGAGCAGCCTTTGGGAGGAACCCCGCACCCATTAGGAGGGAAAAACATAGAAATCCCACACCCATTAGGAGAACGCAACGTTGCTACAGTTGCAAGGTGCCTTGGGAACCTAATCATAGGTGTAGGGGTAAGGGTAAGAAGCATATTGTTGAGGTATGAGAGGACAATGATGATGAGGCATGTGAGGATGGATCGATTGAGGCTTATCTGGAGCAGTCTGATGATGAAAGTGACTCTTTCATAGAGGATGATGATTCTATCATGCTTGAGGAGGATAGTGACCCCTGTATAGTAGATAGGGAGTTGGATGGACAGGATGATAGCACCAGTGTATCAACAGACATATAACATATCATTGATGACCTTAGACCTCAACAGAGTAGTGACACTAGTGAGGGTTCACCTAGATCTGATGAGCTTCCTATGATGGCTGTGACACCTATGTCATCCTTCCAGACACTCATGATAGCCACGTCACATGAGGAGGTCAATGACATGTCAGATATGATGTATGAGCCTAGGGTGAGGGATGCACACCATGGACATAGGGATCCACAGACCCAGAAGGAGAGACATGACTTGGAGATAGTGGACCTTACACACACACACCCGCATGAGGAGATTGAGTCACCTCTTTTGGAGGCTCCCTTAGTTGAGCAGATCATATAGACTGACAAGTTGGTGGAGCACTTACTTCCAGGATCGGCCTACAGTGAGGAGGATGCACTCTTTATTGGTCATGACGACCACATCATGTGTATGGATACATCTATATGGGATCCAGGCGCAGAGGATAGTAGCAGGTTGAGTGCATAGGAGGATATGGCTGCCCATACAGGATACAGTGTGATTCAGGGGGAGATAGAATCTAGTGATGGGGTGCAGTGGCATACAGGAGTACCCAGCAGCACTCTAGACAGTGGATAGTTTAACACGTTATCTTATGTAGAGGGTGTTTTTAGGGATTCCAGATTTGACACTAGCAGGACTTACACTACCATTGAGGGGCATGAGGTGGCACCTCAGCATGAAGGTGATCAGGGGTCACACCACTTAGCAACACAATTGAAAGATAGTGAGGCTATGAGCATGGCAGCCACTAGACGTATTGAAGACATGTATGCAGTGATGGAGGATTATTGCTAGAGAGCATCATTGGAACATGGTAGTTCAGATGAGGGATTTGCCATGGATGGTTTTCATACTCTCAGGGAGAGAGTATCTATGATGAGGACCGATTACCAGCAATTGTTGACTGACAGGAACTACCTATCGAGGATTGGTGAGACGTATCATGAGGCTCTGAGGGAGCAGGAGCTGGAGGTGGACAAACTTACTTGGGAGTTGGAGAGAACTCGAGGATTCTTGAGAGGCACACAGATAGCCCTTCAAGAATCAGAGTCCAGATCAGAGGAGCTTCTTGAGGAGATTCGTTAGAGGTACACTTCATCTATCCTAGTGGATAGTCAGATATGTCCTACGGTCACATGGCTAGAGGATGTTGGTGATAGAGTAGAGGAGCATTGTTGGTTTAAACTAGTGAACAACTCTGCGCTACTAACCCAAGGTTCGTATCTTTCAGGGTACCAACAAAGCCTAAAATTGACGGCCCTTTTGGTGAACCAGAAGGAAACACAACACACAGAATGCACTGTGTTGTCTCACCTGAGATAGCTTTTATGGGTGGCTGTAAGACTCAGGTGTTTACAGCCGACGATTGAGTAGGAGATAGAGGATCCGCGTTCTAAACCATTAATTATGATTTGTATTAAAAATTATCATTGTTTCCCTTACTGTTCTGACCTTTGGGATATATTTTCTTAATACGCAACAACAATTAACTAAACGGTATAATAACTCATTCATTTACTGTATTCAACATTTAACTAGCAAAAGTAGACAAAGATATGCATGCATTCATCACATTACACAGGTATTACCATGGTTCACCCCCTCTCGAGGCTACATCCACAAAGATTTGGCTCTTGGCTCTCTTATTATGGTAGTTCTGCAATTTTGGCACCTCATGCTTACAACTCTCCTTAGATTGGGAAGATCTCTGTGAGGCGAACTAGATTGCACCAGGCTCCCCAGCCTGTGATATGATCCTCGAGATCTACCTTCCACTTAGCTCACTTGTTACAAAAATAGTTCTCTTATCAAACATTACATAAAACAAGTTCAACTCTACAACAGAAGTAAAGCTCAACCTTCATAAAATCTCTGAACCTCTTTTAGATGCCTGCGTATCCATATTTATATGTATTGAGCTCTTTAGCCGTTTACACAAAAAATCTTACAAAAACCCTAACTCTACTGTCATTAGGTATTCCTTCTCCGCATGTGTTCGCTGCTTCCTTCCAGTTGTCGCCTCCTTCTTGTATGCGCGAGTGCTGTGCTTCTTGCCAGTTGTCGCTTTCCTCCTGCACGCTTTCTTTCCCAGGATTTCTCTTCCAGCTATCATTCGTATTCGTGGACACTTTCTTTCCCATTTTGGCTTGCTACCAACAGCCCTCCAACACTGACATGTGACTCGTCCTTAGTCACCTAACCTTTCTGAGCTGCTTTGATCTCTTCGGTGATCATATGGAATTTTTCTCTTAGCTCTGTTGCTGTTGTCAGTGCCTGCGCAGTCTTCTCCTTAATGGTTTCTACCACCTAAATGACCACTTAGTTGCTCAGTAGTCTTGCGCATTCTTCTTGGGTCTATGCCATCTATACTCTATCTGCTTCTGCTTGTGTGAGTACTTATGCTACTCGTTCCTATAATGGTTCTATTTGAGCCTACCGCTCCTATTTCTATGTCTGCGCAATGATGAGTTCTGCCTACATCTTCTTCAAATCTTGCATCCCTTTTATGCGTTCTGGAATTGGTATGGTATTTTTCTTCTGCTTGAGTTCTTCAATCACTGCATTGATCCTTTCCTCTTCCTTGTCCCAGCGTTGAACCTGTGGGTCCTCCTCCAGTCTTGTCCAAAGTTGCATTGCTTTGTCGAGCAATTCAGCTGATGTGCTAACCTGTTTCTCCATCTCTTGTATTTGCATTTTCGTTGCTTGCCTCCTTTTCTCCTTTACTACTGGTGGATTCGTTAGTGTTAGTTGTTCTCAAAGATCCTTGATCTCCTTTTGGTATTGCATAATTGCATGTGAAATCTGGTCGATCTTTTTTGTAGCTGGAAGTTCACTTCCCTCCGCGATGTTTGGAAGTTTGCCAAAAATTTCTCCCACTCTGCGTTCCAATTTGTTCCTATGTTCCATTTCCCTCTGAGTTTCGGATTTGGTCTGCTCATACTCTTTTTCCAGCGCTTCCCACTGCCTTGTTGCTTCCTATAGCTTGGCTAAGTTTCTATGTGCCCGGGACTGTATCTCGTGGTCGATGCTAACCTGCAATTGGTTCAGTTCCCTTGATGGAATCCATGTCAGGACCAGTTGGATGTGGTCCAAATCCTTCAGTGGTGTCTGTCCCACTATTTCATCCATTCGCAACATGCTCAGTTTTATGTGGATCATTGCAATTGCGTGTGGCATTGGGAGGGTTGGGTCTCGTTCCTCGACTTCCACTCTTTCATTGGTTTGTGTTGTTGACTTCTCTATGCCTCTGTTGCTAATTTCTCTCTGGGCTTCTCTGAGTGTCTTGAGGAGCTGTATTACTTCTTCCAACTCTTTCTATAGATTATCCCTGTGATGTGCTGCGTGGTCGAAGTTTTCTGCCAGACAATCCTGGACCATTCTGGCGATCATTTCTCCATCATCCTCCATGATCATAAGGTCTAGCGATGCTTGTTGTGCCTTTGATTTCTTGCACATGCCTGCGTCCTGTTCAACCAGTCTCTTATTTCCCCTAGACTCCTGTGCGATGGGGTTTGGGGCAGTCTCCTACGTTCCCTTGGCTTGTTTTGGCTGTTCGTTGGTCTCTTTCTGCCCCTTCTGGGTTCCTGTCTGCATTGACCCTTCGCTCGCCTGAGTTGGTTTGTTTTGGCCCATACTTGGTTTCTTGGGCACTGGTTTTTGTGGAGGCTGTGTTTCTGCCTACACTACGTCTCCTTCTGCGGGTCCTTCTGGTACTTCCCGGGGAATGGATGGGATCTTCCATTCAGCAGGCCATTCGCTGATGACCATGTCTATATCTGCTTTTGTGATGCAGTAGCGCATCAGTAGCCACTATTTATCGGGATCCTTCCTTGGTTGTATCCACATAGCTTGTCATGTATCCCAGAAGTTAACGATGTTCCCATATCACGCGATAACTTCTAGTGTTATTTTCCATGACCGGTTAATGGCTTCCTACATGTCCTATAGGTATTCTTCAAAGATGATTCCATTGTCTCTCTTCTGTTTGGTCTGTGACCTCAATCTCAGTACTCGATATCTCGCTCCCTCGGGCTGTGGTCTTGTAGAAAAAACTACATATTTTGGTTCCTGCCATCCCATGAAGGCTATAAGGGTGATCAACCATGAGTAATGAAATTCTATTCCAAGTTCCTACATGTCCCTGCAGTCTACTTGGAACAAGTTTAACAGATAAGGCGCCCATCTCACGAAAGTGCCTTCTTCTCACTGAGCTGCAACTACAATAACTTATGCCGGTACTTCGTCTTTGCGACATTTTCTTAGCAACTTATAAGCTAAGATCTGTGTGCCTAATTGTGTTTCTAGGTTGTTGATCTGTTTGATTATAATGCCTCTTGTCCCCCTCCTTGTGTCGTATTTCTTGTTCATTTCCTCTGCTAATTCTTTTTCCTTGGACTTATCATCTAGAATCAACGCGGGATCCATACCTCGGCTGGGTAGTCTTGTTATCTGCATGATAAGGTCCATTGTTACGGGGACGGGTCTGTCCAACCATATATCCCCTCCGTGCATAACTGCTAACAGCTTCTTAACGCATGTTGTCATGTACTAGCCTCTGCCAAAGTGTGGGAGTTGTAGCAGTCCTAAAATGTCGATTCGGTCTAGTCCAGCTACCCATTGATGCAACTAGATGATTGTTTCTCCAAGTTGGTTGACCACTATGTTCTGTATAAACACTCTGGGTGCAAGTTCTGGGCACTTAGTGTCGTCTGAGAAATCATGGTCGAAATAATTGAGCTTCCTAACATGACCCAGTAAATGTGGATTACCTGTACTCCCTCTGGTATGCGTGGTAGCATGATTTCTACTGTCGGTTTCTTACAAGGTGAGATCGGTATCAAGATTTTGTCTTCCTACTATGGTTTTTTGTACGAAGTTCCAACAATTTTCGTTTGCTACCATATAAGCCATTATGTCTAAGCCGAGGTAGTTCCCATGGTCTCTTCTGTCTGCTGACCAAGGCTGGGTACCTGCGACTCATCGGATTTCCCATCCGATCCTTGAATCTATGTCGTGTCGTTACCTTCCTTGGCTGGTTTGGTGCTTTCTGGTTGCACTTCCTATTGGGGTCTCACTTCTTCATTTTGATGTTCCTGTGGCTCTGCTTGTGTATCTTTTTTCAGTTCCTCTGGTTGTGGCTGCTGAATATCTTCTAGTATCGATGTAGGGCTCACCAATGGTATCTTTGGGGATGGGATCTCATCGATATCGACGATCTCTAGTTGTTGTTGCTCATTTTCTTCTAGTAGTCCTCGTGACCTAGTTTGAACTCTGGTCGGCCTGGCGGTCGGGCCTGGTTCAATGGATTTCAGTGGTGCCATAGTGGTGAGTGTCAAAAATCTGTTGTTTGAAGAGGACTGTGGTCTCGCTCTGTTCGTTCAAGCTATTATTTCTCTCTCTGCATTCTTCTTTCGTGAATAGACAAGTTGCTTTTGTGCTCGCGTGTTGTATCGGTTTGTCATGAAGCTTATCGAAGATGATTCCTCCATGATGTGATTAATTCACCATAACTGTGGATTCAATGCATGTGCAATAGTTTCTTAATTTCCATTACGCCTCTCTGGCCATTTCCAGTTGGCATGTTTAATGTGACATTCCATCAGTCCTTGCCATGCCTTAATTCTTCTGTGTGTTGTCCTGTCGTTCTACTGTTGCCGAATTTTCGTTTCCCGCTCATTTGTCTTAGGTGTGTAACCATTTATCTTTCCTTTACTGCATTCGTGTTTCGAGCGTCCTGTGGATTTTTCATAGATTTTTCATTTTTTTTTTGTTTCTACTGTGCGATGGGTGGTCAACTGTCCCGTTGATCATTCCTCATAGGTCTGCACCTGCTATATATGTTAACTGTACAACTCCACCGTCTGTTACAAATTTGACCTCGTATGGTCCTAACCAATGCATTCTCATCTTTCCTGGGTGCTGAAACGATTTGTTGTCGTAGAGAAATACTAGATCTCCTTCCATGAAAGTATTCTTCTTAATGTGTCGATCATGCCATGCTTTGTCTCTGGTCGTCTGCACTTGTTGATGGAATCCTTCCAAGATTTGGTCTTCCTCCATTGCTAACAGCTGATTCAATCTTTCCTGTATCGTGTTTCATTCTGTCATTTGTGTGATAGTGGCTACGCGTAAGATGGGTACTAAAAATTACAATGGCACTACTGCTTCTTGGTCGTAGACAAGTTTGAATGGTGTGTGCCCTGTCAACTTCTTACATGTCATCCTATATGCCCATAATACCACTGGTACTTTGAGGTCCTGGTCATCTCTATTGACATTACAGATCTTTGTCAATGAGTTCTCTAGAACTTTGTTGAAGGATTCTACTGTGCCATTCGCCTGTGGGTGATACAGTGTGATTTTCTTGTGGTGAACTTCAAATTCTTAGAGCATCGTGCAGATGGTCCTATTTATGAAATGTGTTCCTTGATCGCTCATCAGAACTCTTTGGCACCCAAGCCTAGTAATTACTTGTTCGAATAAAAAGTGTGCAACAGTATCTGTGCTACAGTCCTTTACTGGTGCAACTTCTGCCCATCGTGTTAGGTATTCCCTCACGGTGATGATGTATCTTTCCCCTGTTCTTTTGGCTGGTGGGTTAATAGGTCCCACAAAGTCTATTTCCCATTTATCAAATGCCTGTAATTTCACTTGCGGTCGCAATGACATCTCATCCCTTCTGTTGGGTTTGCCTACCCTTTGACAGACATCGCATCCCTGACTGTATTCTTTTGATTCCCTATGGATCATTGGCCACCATAGTCCTACGCGGAGTACCGTCTGCACGGTATCTTTTCCTGCATAATGTCCTTCTGCCAATCCCTCGTGGGATTCTGCTAAAATCCTTGGTCGTTCGTGCTCCAGCACATACCTTCATAAAATGATATCTACACCCATTTTATATAGATGTCCTACAATTATTTGATAGTCGGTTGCTTGAACTACTAGGTTCTTCTTCAGCACGGTGGTATACTCTTGCGGTGCGGTACCTATGTGAAAGTACTAGATGATCTCATCGAAGTAGTCATCAACATTCTATACTAAGAATAACTGTGCATCCGGAAAGTTGTCTTCTAAGCTTGTGGGTTCTTCTGCATTTGTGACCCGTGATAGGTGGTCAGGGCATGCATTTAGTTTTCCTGGTTTGATGATTACTTTGAAGTCAAATTCCTGAAATAACAGTAACCATTGACAGATTCTCCCCCCCAACACTGGCTTGTTGACTAGGTATTTTAGGGCTGAGTGATCTGTAAATATATTAAAATGTTTTCCCAATAGGTAGTGTCTAAACTTATGAAGTGTGTAAACCATAGCTAGGCCTTCTCTTTCTATTGTGTTATAGTTCTGTTCTGAGTCAGATAGTTTTCTTCTTGAAAATTCTATCGGGTGATCCAAGTCTCTTGCTCCTGGTTGCGCTAAGATAGCTCCCAGTGCTATTGCTGATGGATCTACATGCACATGGAATGTCTTTCCCCAGTTCAGAAATACTAATATCAGTGTAGTGACCATCTTTTCCTTCAGGGTATCCAGACTGTGTTGACACTCGTCATTCCATTGGTACTTTGTATCCTTCCTTAGAAGTTTTTCCAATGGTGATGTGATCTGCACATATCGTTTGATAAATTTTCGATAGTATCATGTGTGTCCTAACGTCGCTCGTAGATGATGGACTATTTTCGGTGCTGGTAAATTAATGATGACGACGATCTTTGTCGAATAAACCAATAGCCCTTGTTTGCATACTATATGGCCCAATAGTAACCCAAACAATGTTCCAAATATACATTTCTTTATGTTCAGTGATATCTGACACTATTTGCATTTCTCTAGCATCAGGCGTAAAACTTCTACATGGTTTTTCAACAGACTATAGACTGTCCAACCATCCAGATATACTTCGAGAAACTAGTGGATGAATTATTTAAATGTTGCGATCACCACTTTGGAGAAGATTGCTGGTGCATTCTTCAGTCCAAAGGGCATGACTATATATTGGTAATATCCCCATTCTGTCGTGAATGTGGTCTTGTATCTGTCCTCCTGTGCTATCTTAATCTGATGGTAACCTGAAAATCCATCGGTGAATGAGTAAGCTTCGTGTCCCCCCACATTGTCTAGCACTTCGTCCATGAATGGTGTAGGGAATGGGTCGTGTAGGCATGCATCATTCAACTTCCTTAAGTCAACGCATATCTTGATCCCTCCTCCTTGTTTCTTGTCCTGTACGACCATCAAACTTATCCATTCTGATTCCTCAACTGGTTCGATTATGCCGGCTTGGAGCATTTGGTCAATCTCCTGTTTAACTTTCTGTTTGTATATAGGGTTCAGTCTATATGGTCACTGTCTGATCGGTCTCGCTTCAAGCCTGAGAGGTATTTTCATTTCTCCCAGTTTGCCTACTATACCCTTCATCTCTGTGAATGTTGTAGGAAATAAGTCATTGTATTCGCCCAACAATCTTGTAATGCTTTCTATTGTTGGCTCATCCCAATAGTCTCTAATGCTGGCCATTTTGCGATATTCCATTGTACCTATGTTAACTTTATTTACCATGATTGGCACGAAAATAACTTCAGATTCTATTTGTGGTCCCTTCAGATCTCTTTTTCCTTCTACTTCTGCAATCTGAATGTCACGGGTCCTCTTTGTCCGGTATGTCCTCTTGTACCTGGTAACATGAAAATAATTCCTTGACTGTCTGTTTATTTCGCTTCTGCTCTTCGGTAATAAGTTCTACTTCTGGATCTTAAGTGAATATGACTCCTCTGATTCGTTTCAGATCTGTGTCTATGTTGGGGTTCTCATGCTTGAATGAGAAAGTGATGGTAAAGTTCTGCTACAGTGTCACCCATGTTGTAGTTCCTTTGTGCAGTTCCTGATCTGTATACCAGTTTTCTAGTATACCTTCTAATGTATGAATAAAGTGGTGAGGCCATTCCTCCAATGGTGTCAATTTCCACAGTGTTTCGCACTCCATCAAGTGTTTTGTTGGTGTCCCTAACCCTTCATATTTCTGTTGTTTGTTGTTTTTTGTTCTGCGTCGAACCTTATACATAGTAGCCTCTTACATTGGTACCAGTTTGTGATGGTCTCCTTGTGTGTGCCCCACCATATGGTAGGTGTGGCCTTGAGTGCTAAGTCCAATGATAGTAGCATATGGTTCTCTAATACTTCATGTTCATATTGTGTCAAGAATGTTTCCAAATCATTAAGTCCATTGAAACTGAGTGGTTCTACGATTTCTATGCCTATCCATTGTATTGCGTGGTCTATTCTTGCACATATTCTCGTGGATACTTCATGTAGTCTCTGCTGCCAATTTTCTAACCCAGTGTCTGAATCCGTAGCGCATGAAGTAATGTTGCGCCAACTGAGTACCCCATCTACAGTTGGGTTTACATAATTTTCCTTGTGCACATTTGTTTTGTACAACTGGCCAATTTCCTCTAAGTCTAGGAAAGTGGGTTCTACGAACCTTTCCCCTTCTGATGGATCTAGTGGTGCTATAACCCTGTAATCTCTGTATTCAAATGTCATTTTTCTTGTCTTCAAATTAATTATGGTACGGTTTTCAAATGCCCAGTCCAGACCGAGTAGTGCTGGGTATGGTGTTGTTCCATCTACTATTTCGATGACTTCAAAATCTGCTTTGGTGTGCACACCATCAAGATCGACCGTTACGCCTTTCAATCTCCCGATTGGTAGGACCCGGTGTTGGTTTGCTAGTTTTAATTGGACATTCGAATATCCCAAGGTTGGTTCTCCCATGCATTGCCAGGTTTTCTTGGGTAGTACATTCACTTCAAATCCTAGGTACAGTATGATATCTCCCATATTGAAATCCCCAATGTTGGCATTTAATCTGAATTCCCTACTTGTTCTTCTCCTTATGTGTAGGTGATTAACAATATTTGGTTCTAGCTTTTGTTCTGGCTCGTTGCTACATTTCTCTAAGATGTTTTGCAATATTTTCACAGATGAAGGATCACTTAATATTTTGAAGCATGACTGCAAAAATTATTTAATAGTACTTACTTGTCCCTTGAGTGGCATTCCTTTGGTATGATCCAATGATGGCGGCATGTCGTATTCTGGGGCTTCGTGGGATGGTTGCGTAGTGGAAGTTGACGTTGTGTCCTTCTTCTGAAATTCTTGTCTGGCTTCCTTAAAAGTCTCCTTTTCTTTGGGAATGTCGGATTGCTTCCTTGGTTCGATGTTATTCCTTACCCACTGGTTCTGTGCAGGTTCTTGTCGGGCTATGTCGTTTCCTATCTTCGTTCCTCCATGAGTGACTATGTTGATATTTCATCCATCCTCCCTTGCTTCGGTTGAAATCCATTGAACATTCTAGTTGTTCTGGTTCCTTTTTTCCTGGATCTTTACTAACAGTGTCGGGCATTCCTCGGTCTCGTGATCCGATGCGTGACAATACATACAATTTACTAGCGACATTGGGCATTCCCGTGCATAATGTCCCGGTTGCTGAAAATTGTGACATGTGATTGGTCCTCTGCCACATCCAAAGCCTCCCCTAGCTCGTTCTCCTCCTCAATAGCCTACTCTGTCCCCTCTTGGTGCATTATATGATGGTGCCTGGTTGTACTATGCAGTATTATACTGGGGTTACGTCGGGTTGTACTGTGGCTATGTATTGTTGTATGATTGTTGTGCATTGTTGTACTGTTGCTGCACAATATTGTATGGAGCTGGGGCTTGATTGAAATGTGGCGTTGCATGCCCAATCATCATTTCGGCATGTACCATGTAGGTGTCTGATGTTCTCTCCCGCATAAGCTCCATAGTTCTGCAATCTTTTTCGTCGTGGCCTACTGACTTGCACAAAGTGCAATAAGAATTCTTCGGAACTGTCTGGTACTTCTGCATTATCATGTAGTGATAAGGGTCGTGACCCGGTTTCTTGCATATTTCGCACCATAATACTCCCTATGGGAGTGGGCTTGGCATGCCTATTTCCATATACTGCACGAATGTTAGACATTTGTTCTTGTGGTGTCCTTCTGTCCTGCATGTGGTGCACCAAACAACTTCCTGTTTTTCCTTGTTCTTGTTTGATTCAGCTGAAATGTCAGGTTCTTCAAATCCTCCTTCAATTCTTCAATAGCCAGGTCCGTCTGCTAGTACTAGTTCTCTTCCAGTTGCAAGGCTGCCTGTAGCACCTTGGCCTACGTCTGAAACTTCTTCTGTCATAAGGGGTATTTTAGGTGTGGGAGTAGTGAGTTGAAAAACAGATGCCGGTGTTGCATCTCGGTCATAAGGTATTTTAACTTTCCCTTCAATCACTTAAATCTTTGGTCAATCTCCCATACAGACTCTCCTAGTTTCTGTCTAATCTCGATCATTTCATTCATGTACTGCTCTTATGATCTCGGCTTCTAGAACTCATTAATCAATAGCTTCTTGATGTTTTCCAGTGTCCTCATCGTCCTAGGAGCACTGTTTGTATCTAGACTCATGTACCAGTCTAGTGCGCGGTCTCTCAGCGTGATCGCTAGCTGCACAAGTTTGGTATCTTCATCCGTGATCTGTTACCAAAACCCTAACTCTACTATCGTTAGGTCTTCCTTCTTTGCATGCATTCGCTACTTCCTTCCAGTCGTCACCTCCTTATTGCATGCGCGTGTGCTGTGCTTCTTTCCAGTTGTTGCTTTCCTCTTGCAAATTTTCTTTCCCACGATTGATCTTCCAGCTGTCATTCATCTTCATGCACGCTTTCTTTCCCATTTCGGCCTACTTCCAACAAGCATTAGTTGATGGAGGACACTTCCATTTGTGTTCTGAGAGTGGTTGACCTCCAGGTAGAGGTTGATCCAGTAGTATGCCCAGGATCTATGATGCAGCATGAGTGTATGAGAGATGACATGAGTATGCCAGAGCATACTGTTAAGAGTGATAGTTCATCGAGACATGCCGGGATACGCAGTCAGTTTCAGATGGATGTATTGGATTGCAGGGAGGATACCCACTCAGGGGAGTATGCATATGTCACTCCTTTGCAACAACACATAGTTATGAGATCTCACCTTCATCGTTTCAGCAGCTGCATGGGAGATGAGAGATGGAGATTTGTCTACCATCAGTTGGAGGAGTTACTTCTGGGTGTACCTGATGATTGGGTTTTAGTGATGACTATAGGCGAGCAATTATCATGGGTATCGAAAGATGTTCTTTGGGTAGAATCCTTGGGATTTACCAAGGCAGGTGGGATTTTTCAGTCCTACGGTCAGCTACATATGTCTTTGTTATCCTTTTATAACACTTTTACCATGGACAACAACATGAGGAGATAGACAGTGGTTGAGGACATGGGGAGTGGCTAGGCCGAGACCACCTGACATGAGAGTTTTTATGGCGTCCAGCCATATAGAGGTGATTTKTCAGAGGCAACCAGTTGGGACTTGGCAAGTGATGGTGAGCATCATAGGCCAGATGAGAGAAGATGAGCACAAAGGGATTCAAATAGTGATCAATTTGACACAGGAGAAGCCAGCARAGATTGGAAGTGATAAACTTCCAATTTTTCCATGGGATCCGRGAGTTCACTTGGTTAGCAGGATGTTTTGCTAAATGAYGACCTAGGTTGTGCCAGAGAGCCACATACTCCACTAGGGGTTGGTTTGGATTGGGCCTGCAGGTACTTGTCCTATGGGGAGAGACCTCTTCTCCCTCATGATCATCATGATAGGGCATGGAGATGTTTGGACAGGTATTTATTATACAAAGGTGTCTTTACTGATACAATTTCTGGACAGAAGGTCCAATGGTCATAGGTATTTCAGTTGGAGGATCTAGGAGAGGGGGCAGACAGTCATGGTCAGAGTAGTGCAGGGCTAGTAGGGTGATCTTCGACAGAGGTTAGCATGGGACCCAGGGATTGCAGGGTTGGGTTTTTCACTGACTGACAGATGTGAGTGGACCTTTGCAGGGGGACATTGTTCTAACTTTCCATTGAGCTTTAGTGTTGAGAGGAGCGCATCTCTTGCGGGTGTCTCACGAAGGTCTTGCAACACCTCATTCTGGCATCAACATGTGCAGTTGATGGATGCCGTATGGATCTTGGTAGAGACTTGGAGGATGGATTCATTCCAAGATGAGGCCATGTGTCATATGCAGGTGACTCCCGGAGTTGGTATATTTCAGGGTTATGCTTCCCAGAGGATAGTAGTTCATGACTTGATAGGGGATCCAAGGAGCAGAGTGTATGGGTCTTCATATTTGGATGGGTTCTACTGTGTATCCCACAAGTGGAAATGGGATCCTATTATTTTATTTGAGGGGATTTGGTTATTGCTTGACGACAAACAATTTTCTAGTAGGGAGGACTGTAATGTCCCCACTTTGGGACATCATCACAATGCAGAGGTTTATGATGACCAGAGTAGCTAGATAGATGTTATAGCGAGTACATGGGTTATTGAGAGGCATTGTGGGGTCCAACTTGCATTGATCATCATATGTCATCATTATGATCCATTCCATGCAGGTTGGCTTTGGTTTTGTTGCATTCCGACGATTTCCATGATTTTGACTATTTTGGGCTATAAGTTAATTAAATTCAATGAAGAGGTCATTTTGGGCACATTACTTGGAGGAACCTCTCAGTGTAATAGCTCATTAGAATCGGTAGGAGAAACACTATAGGATGGGATAGTGAGAAGATACTTTTAGTGGTCAGGGAAGCCACAAGGAGAGATAAGGTGTTTTTCAGAGGTAAAAAGGTTAATTAATTAATTACAGTGATTTAATTAATTAATTAAATATTAATAAAATCAAAGTCACTTTGGAGGGACAAGGTGAGCCAAAAAGTATAAAGGAAAGGCAAGGGCCTCTACTCATTCATTCATGTATGTTTATCATTTTGATATCTGGCTTCTAGCTAGAGAACCCATCTCTTGGGGGTTTTGAGCGTTTTGACTTAACAAACCCTAGAGGACGATTCAATGGTGAAAGATTCAACCTAGCTTGTCCCAAGCTTGGTTTCGGGGATGCAATACTCCTCCACACCATTCTAGTTCGGATATAAATCAGTGTAGGAGGGTTCTACACCAGCCATAGGCACATGAGGAGAAGGAGGGCACATCATTAGGTGTTTCCAGCAAGGGGGGTGCACCATTCTTGGAGAGAGATTCATTGCAGGTGATTGACAGGTCTTTTGGAGATTCTATCACCTGGGTTTCCATTACAGGGCCTTGGACATCAGATCTAGTCCATTCAGGAGGAGTTTTAGGTGCAATTTGATTTATTATATGCATGGGACGAATTGGAGGAGAGGAGCAAACTTTAGAAAGTGGTTTCAGTCATTTTCTAGCTCAGATCTTCACCATTTCGCTTGGGACTTCACCAGGTAGGTAACAAATCTCTGATCTATTATTCTAGCAGTTTTGTGGAGCATTTGGAGGCATCTAGAAGTGAGGCCAATTTATCTAGGGTTCCAGGCATCCAGGGGGGCACACCATATCTTGGAGGAGGTTCATATCCATAGGGTTTGAGAGAGAGTTTGGAGATTCGAGCACCTGGGTTGTTCTTTCCATCACCCGATCTATTGTTTGGTATCTTTCTTGAGGTGACTGGACACATTTGGCAGCAGGGATGAATTGTTGAGGAGCTTCAACATTCCAGCAGGGCATGGCATCATTTAGTGGGGGCCTTTTTCACTTCATACGACCCAACTCTTCTTGTATTGATCTTCATTGGATATTTAACCTTTGGAGGCCTGTGGCATCTTCTATTGGAGCATTTTGTAGCAGCTCCTATGTTATATTGTCTTTATCTCTACCATTTGTTGAGCATTCCAGATTGGCATCTCATTATATTAGGTTCTTGCTATTGTTATGAAATAAAGATCAGGTCTGCAGTGTTTTGGCTTGTCTATCATCTTCTTGA
Organism: Picea engelmannii; assembly: GCA_009831015.1. Classification (NCBI taxonomy): domain Eukaryota; kingdom Viridiplantae; phylum Streptophyta; class Pinopsida; order Pinales; family Pinaceae; genus Picea; species Picea engelmannii. Next base: position 733,940 of record ML780670.1, read on the forward strand.
TCTTGCATATGGTTGAGGTATGTTCCATGATAGTATCTTATTTTTATCGTTGCAAACACACATATAAACACATCAGTAAAACCCTAAGCGTAACTGCAAGCAAAGTGTTTGACAAAATACCACAACCATAAAAGTTTTAAAAGACACCCAAAACCGTGATGTTCTAGGCATAATGGCTTGGGAACATTACATCCACAATCTAGTATAAAACTTCTCCAACATAATTAGATCAACCTATATCTAACTATTACATAGCTATTCAAGTAGCTCCCACTCCATGCCAAAGAATTGTTAAAATAAAGGAGGGTGATCATATTTATTCTCTACTTCCTCTCAAATATGCTAAAGCCCATCATCCAATAGACTTCCATCCTTGGATAAACCATCAACCAAGGAGTTTTTCCCTATAGACACGTTGAAATGAGATAGAATCAAAATGAGAAATTAAATGTTAAATCTCCTCATATATGGGTCTTGACATGAAATTGTCCAAAGTAATAGACCCTTCATCTAATTTATCTCTAGAAGAGAGCCCCAAATATTTGAATTTTTTAAACACCTTCATCTATCACAAGAGATAGTATTAACTTTGATTCCATTAATTCAAATTTGTTATTGGAGTTATTGCCTAATCCTACTTTGAATCTAATTGAATGAGCTTCCATCATATATAAAATGTCTCTAGTGTAATGTAACTAAGGAGGATAATATGGGGTACCTAGGGAGGTACCCAAGGGGATAATGAATATAATGTGGCCATAATAATGGAATAGGTGTACTACGTATTTAAAAGGAAAGAATATAATAATAAAGGGTAGTTTACATAGCACCCCTAGGAATACTCATGAGAAAGTATAAATACACGTGAGTATCACTACATTGGGTGTGTTGGATTGTCCTGTCTTGTAGAAGGCATGGCTTGTGGAGTGATTACTTCCGTAAGGAGTATTTGATGGTGTTACTTTACCTTAAGGGTTCTTCTCTCTATATTGGTGTGTTATCTATGGTGATTTTTTTGGTATCTTAGATGTTGTAGGGTTTATTTATGAAGTTTTATGGTGGATTCTTTCTTATATCTCTGAAGTTTTACTACAAGTGGTATTAGATCCCTTTCTTAGGCATGAAGTGGGAGAATTTTTGGGCACAAAGTGGGAGATTTTTTTTTTCTTTTTGCATATTTTTTATGGGAAAAAGAGGACGATAGTATTTAGGTCAATTTATGAAACTTTATGTGTATAATTTAAAGAAAGAAACCATACATTTGAATTCCTCTTGAACAAATACCTAATTAAAAAAAAAACATATAGAATGGAGTCTGGAAAGTGGAGATGATTCAAAATCTGCATTTTTTAGGGTTTTTTAGTGTTTTTTCTAGTGATGACTATGAATTTTGTAGATTGAATATCTTTTGATAGAGTGCACATATTTTAGTAAAACCGGTGCGAGTGGATCTAGAGAAGTCGTGGCATTACATAATTGGGGTCATAATAGCCAATCCAAGAAGTATAACAAAAGTTATTATCATTTTACCTTTTTGGTATGAAACCCTAACTACATAAAGGAGCTATATTGCAAAGTAATTCTTTTTGAAACCCTAGTTCTATTTTTGGGTTTTTAAGAAAATATACTTTACAGGAAAAGATGATGGCCCTAATATTGAAGAATACATAAAAAACAAGAAGTCATTAATGGGAAATATATGGCTATTTGGAGTATGGATGAATTTAAAAGATGACGTGGAAAAGTGGTGGAATTTGCTTCACTATAGCAAGAAGAAGGATCTTTTAGATGAAGAATTTAAAAAATTATTTTTAGACAGGTGGTCTCATGTTTTGAGGAAGGATAAGAAGAGAACAAGGGATTTATTTTCATGTGATAACTTCTTACTATAGGTTCATATATGTATTAATAAAGAGAAGGTCATTGTTTCTATTAACCCTAGTTGCAAACATAATTTCATCAAAGTTAACTTGGCTAAAAGATTGCAAGTTTCCACAAAGCATATTCAAAGAACACAAGTTGAGGGTGAAAATGTTCAAATTTTTAAAGGTTTGAAGATTACTATGGATAAATATGCATTGCATTCATAATTTTATGCTATAGATATGGAGGATGTGGATATTCTTTCGGGATATCCTTGGATGGACTCAGTTGGTACAGTTAATATTAATGTGCAAAATAAATTTTTGAAGTTATGATACAAGAAAAAAAATTACATTGCGGGATATTTCATGTATTAAACAAGAAGGACCCAAGGAGGCACATAAATAAGTAGTTGCAGGGAAATAAATTGCAATACCTCATGACACATAAGATGAAGAGTCCATGGTTGAATCAAAAGAAGAGCCTTTAGAAGCACTTGAAGAAAATCCAAAGGAGGGCATAAATAGGAAGAAGAAGCTACATAACCACATGTTGAAGAGTCAAAGAAATATGAAATGATAGTTAAGGTTGTTGTATATCACCACCCACACCACATGAAGAAACAACAGTCATCGAGGGAAGGGCATGAGTGTCAACAAACTCACTATGTATCATTGTGGAACCAGAGAGACAACTAGTATGGAGGTACATGGAGGATTACAAGTAATGCATGGAGATATCAGAGTAGCACATTGAAGACATGGATCCTGAGAAGAAATTGGAATCAAGATCAAGGAAAATCCACAGTTGGACCCCATGTCCACATTTCACTAGGATGGATGGATTCTCATGCATGGTACCAGTTGAATACATTTCTTAGTAGGTCATATTATATGGTTTCTTCCCATGTTTTGTGGACGAAACATGCCAAGGGGGATGGAATGTAATGTACCTAGAGAGGATAATATCAGGTACCTAGGGAGGTACCCAAGTGGATAATGAATTTAATGTGGCCATAATAATGAAATATGCCCACTATGTAATTAAAAAGAAATAATATAATAATAAGGGGTAGTTGGCATAACACCCCTAGGAATACTCATGAGAAAGTATAAATACACATGAGTATCATTGTATTGGGTGTGTTGGATTTTATTGTCTTGTAGCAAGCATGGTGATCTGAGATATTTTCATCGATGAAGTTACATAAATTGCATTAATAGTATGAATCACAAATTATGTGCAACATTAATTAAAGAAGGAAGAAATATGGAGAAAATAAGATAAATGAAACAATAACACAATAGCTTGATAACGAAGTTTGTCCAACATGGACTATGTCTCCAGGTCCTACTTCAAAGTGGAGAGGCTTCATATTATTCTCAACAATAAAATTGGCATAAATACATCATTATACTTCAAGTACCTTCATATATATTTCCTAGATGCAAAAAAAAAAACATAATCGAAGTAATCGTGGTGAGGAGTAGTGCAAAATTGACTGTAAATTCATCTCAAATAGACAAAGTCACCTCTAGGCCTCTGCTAGGCTCTCTACCTCGTAAAAACATGCCACAACCTGCAATTAATGCTCTATCTTTGCATAAATTTGTGTTCATGTATGACCTTTGGGCATGCATTCTCCCCGAGCACTAGAAAAGGTTGGTTCTTTAATAAAAATACAGGCGGATTAATCAGTAAGGCAGTTAGCTCGGTTGGTAAGTGAAGGTTAAATTAGTATATGGTGGGGGGGAGGTTCGGGGGTCAAAACCACAACCTCCCTTTTTAAGCTATTTTTTGTAACAAAGTTATATATATGGTTTAACATATGGGTTTTCAACCATATGTCATTCCCCTCGCTCTACACCAATCCTTTTAATTGGTGGTCCCTCCAAACCACCTGCCAATTTTAACCCTTGGTGCCAACCTTTGATACGACGAGTGCACGGTCCATGAACTGTCAGCCCTATTAAAGTATTCACCGGATTTCTATGGTCATCGGAATCCCATAATGTGAAATTTGGCCAGATTTAGTGGGTCGTTGTCTGGGCTGGCTGTCGGAGGGTCAACGACCTTTTACTAATTTTTTTTTTGAATTGACGTTACCCAGCCCACATTGGGCATTTTTGGGGTGCCATGTGGTGCCCTGTTATTGGGCCACATGGTGCCTTGTCATTTGATAAGCCTACCCAATCATGTGTTGAATTGTCCACCACCTGTACACTGATGTAGACACCATTTGTCATTCTGTCAGGATACCACGTGGCGACTCCTGGGTGGTTCCATATGGTGTCACCTGGGGGTTCCACGTGGCACTTGCCAATAGGCTCAAGTGGCTGCCCAAAATGCCAAATCTTCCTGCCACGTGTCAGCATCTAAGAGTGTCATGTTAGCATGTTGATGTCAGCATGACATCATGTTGACATCACCCTGGTATAGACTGGTGATGTCACCTATATGGATGATGACATCATCATTGACTTTGACTAGGGTTGGCTGCCAACTTTGACCAACCATAACTTCTTAGTTCATACTCCATTTGAGGTGTCGTTTGTTCCATTGGAAAGATTGTGATGATCACTTTGACTTGGCATTGTTTTTGCTGTGATTTGAGGACTTCAATTTTTTTTCCCTTTTGGATGCTCTTGGATCATTCCTCCCCACTAAGAATATTTTGGGCCTCCAAAAGCCTCATCAGTCACCAGGAAGGTGAGGTAATTTCTCCCTCACTTTCTCTTTCTCGATCCACCATGCTCTACTTGGATGTGTGCCCTTCAAGCCCTCTTGAAGATCACTCATGTGTGAAGTCCTCACCCTTCTATCCAAGATATATTCATTCAACTCGTCTAAGTGCTCAAGATCAAACTCATCCACTGACAGTACTGGAACACTCTCCTGGTGATCCATGATCATTAGAGGCTCATAAAGTTTCATGTTTTCAACTGATTACATTTGCATATTTGGTGGTATATCTCGAAAGGCATTGGTTCCAATTCTCTCCAAGATGGTGAAGAGTGCATGATGCATACACTGTATCTGATCATCCCACAACTTGGGATGTTTCTTAGGGTAACCTCGAAGCAACTGAACCATTTTTATGATTTCAACCTCTGTTTGATTGTCAGTTTGTGGATGGAAAGTAGTCCTCCTCTTCAGCTTTATGTCCATCATTCTCCACATAAACTTCCCAAGGAATCAAATGTATCGATCCGAAATAGTGACTATGGGAAGTCCAATATGGATCCATACATGTTGAAAGAAAAGGTGAGCAACTCCCTCAACAATGATTTTCTTGTTACATAGCATAAAGAAAGATGTCTCACTAAACCTATCCACTACTACATGAAAGTAGTAATGACCCATTTTCAATGTAGGAAACCCCCCTACAAAATTCAAGGAGATACTCTTCCAAGGATGAGAAGGAATAGGGAGTGGTGTGTACATCCCCAATTTTCTATCAGTGGGCTTAAAAATGCACATCATACACCCCTTTACATTCATGGTTACAATTAAATTCATTCGAGGCAAACATAACCTGAACAAATACATTACAATCCTCCCTACCCCAAAATGCCCAAATACAAGAGAAGTGTCAACTTCTTCAATTACATGCATTTTTACAATGGTAGGAATACAAAGTTCACCCAAATGGAAAAATGGTTTTTCCTGCAACCAAAATATTTTCACCTGCAAGCCATGGATTATCCTCTCAAATACATCTTTGATGATTTCATCAATACAATATTTTCCAACATAGCTAACATGAACATTCTTCAAAACAATAGATGCAAAACTAGGAGGTCTAAAAAATATATCTGCTCTCATGGGATATGTACTGGTACTAGTTGTAACCTTGAATGGCTGTTGAAGTTCTGGTAGAGCTAGTATTGGTGCGGGGTTGATATTTTCTTCCAAAGTATGAAAGGCCCTCTTCTGTCTGCCTCCCCAATGAAAGACATATATCGTCTCAAGCATTTCATTTTTATGCAAATGATTAAGAGCATAAAAAGTATTAGACTTATCAGGCTCTTTGGTTTTTACAATTTTAAGCACAAGGTTTTTAAAAGTATGTATAACTCTCTTCATTTGACATACAATGATAAGTGATGAGTTAGCTTCCATGCTGTGAGCTCTAACAATATACTCCACTCCATCATTTGTGAGATGGTATTTGTTCTCTTTTCGGAAGAAGATTGCTTTTCTTCCAAAAGATAAGGACTCCCTAATACAATACCACTTATATCCAAATGAACCACATCTAAATAAACCTCATCTATCAACTTAGAAGCAATGGAAAACCTCAATCTACACTGATTGGTAACCTGAATTTTTGCATTATCATGTACCCAACCAAGAGGGTAACATTTCTGATGAGGTGTTGTGGTTAATCCCAATCTTTTTACAATCTCTTCAGATATCAAGTTAACTTGTGAGCCCAGATCAAACAGAGTTTCTACTTTTGTGTGTTTTCTCACTACTCTTATGTGGAATAATTTACTTCTTCTTTCATCATTTTCAAGAGATGGAATCTTAGAACTTGAACTAGTATGCAAGGAAACTTTACCTTGTAATCCAATTTTTGTAATATTTTCCTCATCATCGGAATCAGAACCAAGGTGTTTTTACATGATAAAAACAGTTTTTTGCTTCCTTTGGCCACCAAATCGCTTCGGTCTTACTTTTGAATGGAACCTCCGACAATGCTCATCATCATGCCCATCTTTCTGGCAATGAGTGTAAGATTCTTTTTCTCCCTCTTTCTTTGTTGTAGTTGTCCTCTTATCATTTCCTTTGCCTTTCTTTTTGAAATGGTCTTTTGAATGCTTGTGATCTTCTTGTACATTCATTCCCCTATTCTCAAGGTGAGTTGCTTGCACACACACTTCATATAAGTTTGTGGGGTCAAGCAATAACAACATATGTTGAATGTAACTATGGAGTGCACCAATATACTTCATCAAAGTTTCATGAGAATCTAAAGGAACAATTAATGCAAGTGCTTGTTTCCTAAATTCCTCTGTAAAACTTTGAACACTCTGACCTTTACCCTGTCTTAGATTTTTCCATTCCATCATGGATTTTTGAACATAACCTAGTGGATAAAATTGTTTTTTCAATGCAGATGTAAATTCAAACCATGAAGAAAGGAGTTTACCATTGTTATTACTACCTTTCTGAAGTTTTCTCTCCCACTAAACAAGGGTTGTGCCTTCCATCCAAAGAGGATCCAACTAGATCTTTGCCTCTTCCTCTTCAATCTGTTGTAAATGACACTAAAATTTGATTTTTCTAATCCAACTATTAATCTTATCTTCATTAGATTCTCCATTATACATGGGAAAATTAAATTTCACATCTAGTTTCAACAATGGATTTTTAGAAGTACTTGGATGAAAACTAGAATGATGAGAATGATGAGAATGATGAGAATGAGAGGAAGAGGAAGACGAGATTGAACTTGAAGATGGTGATGGAGGCTCAGGAGGATCTCCTCCAATTCCATGGTTCACCGAAGCATTATCTTCTTCTTTATCTTTCTTCTTCTTCTCCTTCTTTACACCTCTCTTGTCATAATCTGCAAATGATTTTTCTACCATATCTGACATGTGGCAGAAAGCTACGTGAAAATTATTCTCATACTCTGTATGAATTTCTTCATCTCCCATTTTATTTCCTTGAGTTGCACATCCAATCTATGGGTTAAAAGTATTTAGTTTTCCTTCATCTTCTTTAAGCTTGGCCCTGGTAAGAATTCACACTCGCAATTCAATTCAAAGAAGACCATGTTGGTACCAACATGATCCAGGATCTTTTCATTGATTACATTACATAAATTACATTAAGAGTATGAATCACAACTTATGTGCAACATTAATTAAAGAAGGAAGAAATATGGAGAAAATAATAAAAATGAGAAAATAACACAATAGCTTGATAACGAAGTTCGTCCAACATGGACTACATCTCTGAGCCCTGCTTCAAAGTGGAGGGGCTTTATATTATTCTCAGCAATAAAATTGGCATAAATACATAATTATACCTCAAGTCTGCAAATGACCTTCAAATATGTTGCCTAGATGCAAAAACAGACATCACTGTTAAGAACCAAACATCAATATAGCATAGAAAAACCTTAGGAAAAGTACTCAACGCCTTGAAAAAGAGATAATTTTAGATAATAAGCCTCTTCGAGGGGGCAACCTCCTTTTACCCCACTTAAATGTTCAAGTACAAGAT
>ML780670.1:775721-795196 GCA_009831015.1 Picea engelmannii
TATGGGAATGAGAGGAATGGTCACCTTCAGTATGTGGGGGTGAGGAAGAGGAAGGGTTATCTGTAGGGATATGCAGTTTGGTGTAGAGTGCCGAAAAGACTGATTCAAGCTGGGTGGTGAGGTCTTGTTTGATTTCACCCATTAAGGACTGCATGGTTGTATTGATGGCAGCGACATTGGCACTGAGTTGTTTCACTTCTTGTTGGGTCTCAATGAGACCAGACTTCAAGGTGTTGAAGCAAGCTTCCAAGTCTTGGCTACAAGTATGGGCCATGAAGATGGGGGAATTGAAAAGGGGTGGGCGGGGTAAAAATTTTTGCCGAAAAAATGATATGGATGAATGTGATACGGGCAAAGAGATGAATCCAATGGAATAGGGATGAAATAATGGTGAAAAAAATTCCAGATTTTTTTTTTTTTTTTTACGTCTGGTCTGAAGAATACTGTAGAGAGGAAATGCCCAAATGCTTAACCAGAAAGAAATGTGTATTTACTTGGAAACCAGAACACAGTTGCATGGCAATAGATATTGTCTATTTTAATTTGTTTATGTTTCTGTCCCCAAGGGTTAGGTATTCAAGGGTTCTACAGACAAGGGTTTTCCTTGTGCTATATCTCTCTGATATACGTGTGGGGTCCAACAGTATTACTCGGACCAATATCTCAGGGAGATAACTAAGGAGGATAGACCTTACCCTTAGCCGTACTACCCGACTACCCAGGTACTAGAGAGTATCTTCCCGAGTGCTGTTCTCAGTGACACTATAGCAGTCAGGCAGCCAATCGGTTTATCTAAAAAGGGCTTCAGGTAATCTAGGTCGATCTGTACACAGGTGTTGTCTGATGCACTACCACTCGAAGGGGTACCAACAGGGTTACAAGGGTGGCCAACAAATGTGCGCTTAAGTACCACTTGTATTTCCTGCATGTATGAATCCCTCAACCGCTGGTTTATGCGCGTAACGACATATCTTTGTGGCTTAAAGACGTCGGAATACGTCTCTACCCTGAAAAAAATTTAACCCACACTTTCTGTCGAGGAAAGTGCTCTGATACCACTTGTAATATACCAGATATAAAATGTATGTAGAACAGAAATAAAATGCTAGTAATGGAAAAATAACAACAATATAACCAAAACATTCACCACAATAACATTGAAATGATATAAGAATAACAACATAAATAACACTTTGAATCTGAGAGCAATGTTCATGGACCTCTTCGAGGAGGCAACCTCTAGTAGAGCAGAGCTCTATTACAATAATATCCAAGCTAGGGTTCTCATACCCTCGACTCCTATTTATACTAAAAAGAAGCACCTAGAGGAAGATCCTTCTAGAAGAGGAAGCTTCTATTAGGTCTTCTTACATACGCCTTATTCTATTTTATTGAAAGGACTTATTAATATTGACCTTTATTACATCTGAATATATTGTTCTACCTATGTGCGGGTTAGGACCCTAAGAAAGAGTCGATACCCCACGACCAATTTAAGGAGACCCTACCAGTATATGGTGGCCATTTTGTGTAGGTTATATAGGGAACCAGATGCAACTCATTTCCCCCTATCGTACATGACCCTAATTTATTTATTTGCAGATGTGGGGGTTTCATTCAAATAGGAAAACATATTGTCTAAAAAACTCAAAGTTTCCATCTCTATAGTTACAAAATCACAGCCAGTAAACTTTCCCAACTTTTATATGTCTTCATATCTCCTAGACACAATGTGTACTTCCCACAGGTACCCAAACATGGGGTGGAGTTGGTTTCCCATTGACGCTGTTATCCAGATCTACTGCAAAGTTCTTTGGGAGCAAAAATACCAAATAGAATATCGAATAATATCCGAGCACTTACTTTCTCCATTGTATGAATTTATCTTTTTCACCTCCCCACCTTGTATGACGAACAAATCCATAACAATCATAAGAAGGATAGGGGACTAGTATTTGATGGAGCATGGTACTTATATAAGAATATATGGTGTGATGAAACCACCCCACTTACTCCCTTGGTTTGTTCCTGACAAAATTGTGCTTTAGGAGGTGGCATATCAAACTATCATACATGGGGTCTAGGGGATGCTATACAGATCAAAGAAATAAATTTGGCCTCCACTACCTCTATACATTGGAAACTACTTCTTTGAGAACAACAAGCAGGGCCAAAAAGAGGTGGAAATATTACTTTTATACCACTTTGGAGAGGAAATATTCAGGAGGCATGACCCTAAGAATATCGTCAAAGAGAACTTCAATAGCATGAGGCTCCCATATGAATACACGACTAAATTCTGGGAATAAAAGGAGGTGCATCAAAACACCAGGACTTACAAAGAAGTCATTTTCAATGGGTGTGGCCATCCAAAAGGAAGGATCATTGATGAGGAAGCAACAAGAGAAGTGGCCAGAAAATAAGTAGAAAAAGATGAATTTGATAGATCTTCTCCCATCTCTATCTCGACGCATTCATACAAGGAAGAAGCACCAATAGATAAAAGGATAAGAGACAAAGAGAAGGTACTGAAAAATAAGAATGACGCTAAAAAGAAACAAAAAATTGAAGCTGACAAAGCAAAGGCCATAGTAGAAGATAAAGAGAAATATAAAGTAGAGACTAAAGAAAAAGTTGATACAAAAAAAGAAAAGGAGATGGCATAAGAAACAAGAGTAGTAGCAGAATTGGTGAAGAAGTCAACAAAAGAAGCAGTGGATAAAGCTGATGAAGAAGAAATACATAAGAAGAGTGTTGAGAACAGAGATAGTGACACACACCTGATGGACTTGGATATCCCAGGAACATCCATTGAAAGTACAGGAACATAAACAACAAGCAGCGATTTAGTCCTTGAGGTCTGGGAGCCTTTTAAACCAATAGAGGCATTGGATCTAAGAAGCTTCACGTACGATAGTAAAACTGATAGAATTGGGCAAGAAAGATTTTAAAAAGTGCCAATGACAGAAGGAGCACCTATATTAGTGGTTACTCAAGTCCCTATTATAGGAGATGTCAGAGAAGACCCTGTGGCTATAGATAAGGCCGGTTCTTCATTTATTGATGCAGTCATAGATAATATGCAAAGGATATGCCAACATAATCAAGAGAAAAAGGTGAGGATCAAGGAACTTGATGAAATACTTCAACAAGTAAATACTGATGGAAGAAGTCTCCTCATATTTAAGGCCAATGCACAAAGAGTCATGAATGATTTGGAAGGTGCCATCATTGACATGTATGCCAATCGACACCTCTTCCAAAATGCGGCTACAATAGTCATTGACCAAAACAACCAGATACAAGGGAATTTGACACAATAAAACACTGTCCATGAAGGTGTAGTTGACATTGATACATGGATAGCGAAGAATTCATATGCACTTCCCGAGTTGTAGAGACCCTCAAAATCAACAAGAAAGACAGATATGTATGCATTAGATCATTGTTGACATATAGGGAAAAGAGCACATAAATAAATAACCAAAAAAATGGAAATATGTTCAAGGACCCACAAAGTTGCCCGAGAATTGATAAGGAACGTCTTTCTTCCAAGATTAGATGAACTTGGGAAGAATTTGGTCACATAAGAATTGGTGAATGCAGTCCAGGACAACACAAGTTGAAGGAAATAGATAGTCGAATCGAAAACCTTTGTGTCCATTGATCTAATTGAACAACGTCTATTACATCCGGTGAATCTTTACACTATAGTACAATATTTTATGAAAAAATTAGAAATGGACACAAGTGCACTTGATGACAGTATCATCATGAATGACACAGCACTGGAACAACTAAAATACAGGAGAATCGAGTCACTATATGATCAGTTGGAAGTTTGAATAGCATATCTCCAAAGAAAAACTTCATAGGGAAAGGACAAAATAGTTATTTTTCTCTCATCCTTTTCCTAACCACTTCAAATTTCATCCTTTCTACCACTTGTCATTAGGAAAGAGAAGATGATTTTTTTTTTAACTTCCTCTTCAAGAAGAAGGCGAAAAGACACATAGGAGTTACTAGTTTTTGTATAAAATAGGATCGATGCTCCTTTGAAAAGGACTTTTGGATTTTCAAGCATTGTATAGACCCAATACAATCCCTCAAGGCCGACATGTTATAGAAGAAATTATGTGTAGAAACTGATCGAATATTTGAACTACTTCGAGTGAAGATAATTGTTTTTTCTATGGACTGTAAGAATGCTTTGTTTGTTATAGACTAATTCTTAAACAATCTTTGTCATTTTGCAGTTATTGATATTTCTTTGAATATTTCAACGCCATGATATTTGTGGGTTATTATAGTAAACATTGTGATCTAGACTAATATAATTATATACATATGTATGCATTTGTCTCCAATATTCCTCTTTTGTTACAACTAACTATATAAAAGTTGTATAAAGTTTTGGTTGCATTGTAACTCACCGGTTACTCTAGTGTGCTCCTAGCTAGGATATGTTAGCATATATTAGTAATAGATTAGTTGTCTCTACATATATGGTATTCATCTAGATCTCTTCATTGCATCCATCCACTTCATTGGTACACCGAACTGTAACCGGTACGAAAACCAAAAGACAACAATAAATGGCAGCCAAGCCAAATTCCAGATGGGACTCCTAATCCCAAATGGTGTATATTCTTATTGGGACCATATACTAGGGAGTACCCCTTGATGTTTTCGGGTGAATTTGAACCCGTCAACATAATTGACGCTAGAAGGAGGACAATATTTTATGGCTTACATACATGAATTAAACAATAACTCAAATCTGTCTTCGACGAGCAATCCCAACTTTCAACCTACCTTCTTCCCCTGGGTCAAGTATGAACAAAAAATTACCTACGAGGACTGAAAGCCTAATTTCTAAAGTGACTCCAGTAGTCCTGAAATAAAAACTGAGACATGGTTCCACATACCACAAGAAGAGCTTCACAAAACCCGTAGAATTACATGTTCTTACAGAAAAAAATTTGGAAAATTACCTATAGCCTCTGAATTCCCTAGGAGAAAAGCGACTCATCTAGAATGTCCTAAAACTGATCCTTATTTTTATGTTGACTCTGTAAAAAACCTTATTGAGACCACATTACAAGAAGTTACAATACCTTTAAGCAGAGCTGCACGTTTCCTTATCGAACCTGAAGAAGAAATTGAAGGTGAACAATCATAAATCACCATAGAGCAACTAATGGGAGAAAATAGGATCCACAGAGAAGTTATAGAGCTCAAGGAGCCATCAATATCGCTGAATAACTTTATGAAATTCCAAGGAAGTTTGATAAAATCCTACCAAAATTTGACCCATACAAACTCGAATCCCTAGAAGATCATGTTAATAATTTCTTTTTAGCCATACATCTTCTAGGTGTTGAACATGATGACGTAGTGTGTAGGCTATTTCCTTACACTTTTTCCAGGAAAGCCTCTACTTGGTATTTTATCCTACCTTCTATATCTATTATAGACTGTGACAGTTTTGAAAGGATCTTTATGAGAAAATTTGGGGAAAGAAAAACAATTCCATCTCTACATAATGAACTAGGAGCCATCAGAATGGACAAAAGGGAAATAGTAAAAGATTTTAACCAAAGATTTCTTAATGTATTAATTAAGTGATCCAGATTTATGAGAGAAACAAAATGAAACCACATATTTATAATATTAACATAGAGACACAGTGAACAATAACAAAGTTACAATAAAACTTGACTTCTATTAAATAAGAAATATGTTGAAAAATGAAAAATGCAGACTGAAAACAAGCTTGCTACAATGGTGGCAGCTTATCTCTGAGAAGAGATGTGATGACTACGCTCATTCACAAGAATATGAGTACAATAAGGATCTATAAGATTTTTTACAATAAACATTAATTCCCAAACCGTAGACATCCAAAATCCTAACCCTAGGCAATGAAGCGCCAAAAGTTATGTGGGACACGTTGGGGTAAGTTAGTACATCAACTTCCCGGGGTCGTAACTTTTGCATATGATCTTCGTTTAGGGAAAACGATAGCTCGTTGGAAAGGTATTAACGAGGGAAATAATTTCATAGGATAAATCAGATCCTTCATCCATCATTGAGGTTAATGATCATGAAAAGCTTCGTTTAGGCCCTCTAAATGCCCCCAAAAGTTTGGGACTCGAAAAACTGCTAAAAATAGTAAGTTGCCAAAAAACTATTTTGATCTAGTTTGAAAAGGTGGGTGGCCACCAAGATCCTCCTGGATCATTAAGTTTCCTCATGATGTATCTCTTGCTCAGTCATTATCCATTGAATATTATACAACTACATTAACCCCCTCCATAGGGATGTTTTTAAAATGATCTAACAGAAACACATTAGCATTAAACTTTGATGAAGCTGAGACTGTGGAAAGAGAGTTATCTACATATGAACAACATCCATGTTATGAGGAAACTAAGTCATCTAGAAAGAAATCACTACTATTAACTAAACCACCCGACAGGGAGTCCAAGGATATAAATAATGTGGTGAAAATGGTTTAGAAGTTATCCAATGAAGTTGTGGACCTTAAAAAGAATGTTGGTGAAGGATCATCGAAACCACAAAATTTCCACCCATTTTTTAATAAACCAGAAAACCTTTCACAACCACCTAAACCACCACACATGTATTTCAATTTGGATAGCTTCAGTAACGATAATTTTTTCTCTTATCATAAACAGAATCACCCTGAATGAACATGTCCTCGGTGGGTTAACTCTATGAACTTGGTGATAAACCAATTGCTAGATCAATAGAGTTTAGATGATGAAATCCATGCACAAGCTCCTTTTGGTTCTGCTGATGAACCCCCCTAGAATCAGTTATTCCCTTTTGGGATTTGTGTGTAGAATCAGATGATGAACAAATTGAAGAAATCCTTGCCGGAGATACACATGTTGTTAAAGTTGCCGCTCCAAAAAGTTATAACTTACGCAACAAAAGTACACTATATGACCCCCCGTATTCCAAAGAGGATAACATTCCTCTTAGGAAAATAACACCTCCCCCTATTCTCCCAAAACAAAGTAACACATTTCTAGAAAAAAACTAATAATAAAGTTGGAAAGACTATTGTAGAAAATAAAGATAAACCAAGCACGTCTAGTACTGCTGGGAATAATGAAAAGGTGACTCAAGAAAAATATGGAAAAACTAAGAATGATTCAACTCACATGCCATGGATTATAATGTAATTGAAGACATGAAGAATATTAAAGATAATATTTCCATGTTTGATATTTTCTCCCTTCCACAACAACGCGAAATCCTACACGATGCTTTCAAATCCCATGAGACTTATAAAAAAAATATCGTAGCTGCTAAAAATTTGATCCCTGGAAGAGATGAACAAGAGATCCACAAAGTGGAGATAGCAACAAATATAAATGTAGCAAGCATATGTTCCTTTTCAAAATACCAGGTACCACATTTTCTGCTTACTTATGAAAATTTTAATTTCAATGTACACAATTGTTTAGCAAATTCTGGTGCCTCCTCCAATATCATGTTTTTTTTCTATTTGAAAAAAAATAAATGTTGTCCCACAAATAACGAAAACTAGGATCATCCAATTAGATAGAAAAAATGTTAAAGTAAAAGGAGAACTCAAATATGTTTTAATCGGATTGTCATCTGACCCCGGAGTTCATCAGACTATAGACATAGTTTTGGTAGACATACCTGAGAGTTATGGTTTTCTCTTAAGCAAAGATTGGTCATCCAAAATTTAGGGTTATTTCACTACTGAGTGGTCCCATCTGTGGCTTCCTTATAAAGGAAAATCCAATCAAATCCATTTAAACAGTGAATCATACAGTGACGGAATTGGAGGGTGGAAATGAGCCCATAAGCTTTGCTCATTCCATTTTGGGGAATTATTTTTTCGAAACTGATTATGGTTGTTACAAATATCAGACTTCTGAAATACTATCAAAATTACAATCAGGCCTCTGCCCACGAATACATAATGGCGCATGTCCAGTACTAACTAACTTAGGATTTAGTTTGAATAACAACTCTAAGATTCCTGATATGTGGACCATGTTCTTCGATTGCTCTAAAACACAGGATGTAGCCAGAATAGGATGTGTTCTAATTGACCCCAACCAGGGAAAAACACTCATATCATGCCATTTAGAGTTTGAATGCACCAACAACACAATTGAATATGAAGCCTTAGTGCAAGGCCTTAAAAAATCCATTGACTTCAAGTTAAAATACCTAAAAGTGTTTGGTGATTCTGAGATCATTATTCGATAGGTATGAAATATTATTCATTGCCTGTCTCCGCATCTAAAATCCTATCAACAAGAGGTATGGAATATGATTTATTCATTTGATGCATTTAATATGAATTCTATACCTCACGATCAAAATATAGGTGCATATATTTTGGCCAATGTAGCATCTAGGTTATGCCTCCTGACGATGATTTTTCGATTGAAGTGATGTTTAGGCCCTCCGTTCTTGACAATGTCACAAATTGGAGAATGTTCAACAATAATTCTCAAATTATCAACTTCCTTACTAGTTTGGACACATTCCAAGATTCAGTGATTGATGGTGAGGTACATCAACAAGAGTTACAAATGTATTGAGAAGAAACTAATAAAATGAAGATCAATTGTGTTTCGAAGAAAGTTTTGACACTTGAAAGTTTGTTTGATTTACAATCTAAGTTTAGGAGGCTAGCTAATCCAAAGACCAAAAAATCCACTATGATGCATTGTTTGGTAAATCTGGGAACATCTGAACAACCTAAGTATGTTAACATGGGCACCTGCTGTTCATATTCAGAAAATCACACATTCACAAAATTATTCAAGAAGTATCGAAATGTTTTTTCTTGGACATATGACAACTTGAAGACATATGATACATGAATTATAGAACATGTCATTCCCATCAAATAAGGGAACAAACCATTTCAATAGAATCTTATAAAGATACATCTGACTCTTGAACCTATGATACAAAAGGAACTCAAGAAGCTATTAGATGCCCGAATCATTTTCAAAGTGAGAAATTCGACTTGGGTATCTAATATGGTGTCTGTAAGGAAAAATTCAGGAGAAATAAGAATCTGTATATATTTCTGGAATCTCAATTGTGCTTTCGACAAAGATAACTATCCAATTCCCCCAATGGAACAAATCCTACAACTCGTCTCTGGATCTAAACTATTCTTTCTATTAGACAGATTTTTGGAATATACTCAGGTTCTCGTGGGAGAACCAGACTGATTAAAGACCACTTTCTAAACCAAATGAGGAACTTATGCTTATAGACGGATGCCCTTTGGTATTATGAATGTAGGAGATACTTTTCAAAGGGAGATGGAAGAGATGGGGTTTCATCCGAACGTCACTGTGTTCTCATGATGGGCGCCAAAAGATCAGTGGTTAGAGTTTCGGGTGGACCAAAAGCTTCCTCTCCAAGCTCTGAAATAGTTGGTTCCTTTGGATGTTGGTTGGGCATAGTTTCCTGTGACCCGGTCGCTTCAAAATACCCTTGTTGGTCTAGCTTTTGCCTTAGCGGTGGTGGGGGTGGCTCCAGTGTAACCGGTGGCAGGCCAAGAAGCCTTCGTCACCGGTGGAGTTGGATATCCTCCACTGTGTTAGAAGATAAAAGACACACTAGGGATTTCTATTCATTCAAAAACAACATACACTAGAAAAAAGACCTTACAAGATAAAGCCAACGAACACTAAACTAGTTGGAAGAACAGTTACAACAACCAACATTAGAGAAACTTACCGGTGCAAGTGAAACTCGAAAACGGAAGCACCCACTGGGTATACTCTACAAAGAATGGCCCGATGTATGTCCTAGGTACCACAGTATACCCCCGCAGTCACCTGTGTGTGTCACTAAAAAACATAGGCAACTAGGTTGCCAGTGTGTGAACAGTCACCAGGCGGGTACAGACGACAGTCGGGTAGACCACAATGAGCAGGGTATCAAGGCTGAAACCTATCAAGGGTATCGAAAGCAAGTGGTACGAAAGAAAACTAAGGACCTCGAACAAATTCGATACCCATGAAGCTTCGTGGAAAATGCAATCAATGGAATCCTAAGACAAGCCCTCTATATGTGTTCTCCACTACGATTGGTCCAGCTTTGGAGGGGTTATCTCTGCTACCTTTTCGCATGCGACCTCGTGTTTATCCCCTCTGTTAGAGGGGGGTCCTGGATAACTTTCATGATACTGGACTTGGACACTCCCTAACTCAGACTCCAATGTTTGATTTAATGGCCTTGAAGAGTTTCCTCTCCCACCTAATTCAAGGCCCAAACCCTAAACTAGTTGGTTGACCCTACAAACATAAAAAGTCTAATTAATTTTAGATTTAGCGTTAATTTTTATGGCTTTACTTAAGTCAAAGTCTATGAAAGTGAAACTAGTGATGTTTTGAGAGACAAAAAGAAAGATAAACAGAAAGCTGGAAACAAATTAACTTCTTCATGACAAACAGATTTGCTCTTTTAAATTCTCTAACCAACTTTTCAAAATAAATTTTCCTAAGATCTTTGAACAACAAACTCAAAATAGAATTTCACTCGACCATGAGCTACTTATCGTCTAAGTAACCGTCAAGAAATTATGAAAGAAAAGACTTTTCCTGGTTAGTAATGCACACCAACAACTATTTAACCAAACAAAGAAAGAAAATAATTCTTTTTTTATTTATTTGAATGCTCCCAAAGAAAAAAGGAAAAATATTGACAAGTAAAGACCAAGACAAATTCTGGCCTAAGCACAGATCACAAAGAGTCACTTTTTTAAAAATAACACACAAGAAGATTAAAATGGACTCTCACACTTGTCTAAAAACCCTATAAAAGGAAAACTTCTTAATGAAAAAGAAAGATATTACTGTGATCAAACCTAAGTTACTGACCACTATGACAGAGACCAAAAAACCTGAGAGATATAAACTCTTGACAAAGAAAAGGATGACTGCCTCTCCTTAAAAAAAAAAAATTCTCCACAGGCACACTGCTGACAGTTCAACAGCCAGCGTGTGCACGCRAGCTGTGTAAAGTCAGGGCACATGTACATAGGTGCAGACCTTATGCARGCCRCGTGTACTTCTGAAACTCTTCAAAAAAATGAAAAAAAAGGCAATCAAGCACTGGCAGAGACTACTGGTATTGAGAGCTAGAAGCTCTTGAATACTCAGAAACTTACTTTGTCAGAAAAAATAAAACTATTCAAGGAAAATTTCATAGAAAAAAAAACAATCTGAGGTGGAATCTAAGCTATAAAACTGCAAACACAGAGCCCATAATAAGTTCCAGAAAACCCTTGAGAAGGATCACTTTTGATAGGGGAGAGGATGACTGGATCTCTGAAAGAAATCTTCTGAAATCATACAAGCGACTAACACTTCATCAGCTGGCGTGTACACGTGGGCTGTGTGAAGGTAGAGCACGGGTACACATGTGCAGGCCTTATACAGGCTGCGTGTACCTCTGTGGGTCTCGTAAAAATAATGCATCCAAGAAAAGAATCATAGATAAATGGTATGGAAGACCAAAATCTTTGTTAGCTCAGACTTTTGCAGAAACTTTAAAAATAAGGAATGAAACCAATTTTTTTTTTTTTTAAAATACCTAAGAAAAATATTCCCAGAAACCCTATAGATCCCTAGTATGGTCACCAATTCTATTGTGTGTGGGAATCCGTCCTATAGACTTAGCATTTAAGGGCTCTAATCATGCATGCAGAAAATGACCATTTCAAAGGCCTCTACTCTTTCTTATTCTCCCCACAAAAAACCCCACATTCATGCAATACAAAGGTGTAAATGAGATTCGGTAACTCTACCTTAACTCATTCGTTTGATGTTGATCCCTTTTCTTTCACTCGCTCTTTGATTGCAAGCCTCCTTCCAAAGTTGACCTGCATTCACACATGAACAAACAAAAGGCTGCGAACATGCATTTCATATACTAATTGTTGGGTTAGTTGTGACAATATCATAAAATAAACATTAAACTTGAACACATGATATGGCGGGATGGGAAAAGTATTCCTTTTTGTATTAATATTCGCAACAATAAAATTACAATATGTGGTCGACACTACTCCTTGAAACTGGTCCTAGGCTCCTCTTCAACTGTCATCCAATTGCTTTGCTCTATACTTCTCTTTGCACAAGGATGGCTAAAGGTTGGGACAAGGGGAATGCTCAATTGGGTATAGTTTCTTTACTATGATTTTCCTCCTTTCAAATGGGACCCCTACCCCTTATTTTATAGGCTAGAAGGCGCTAGGTATTTGGTTGAATGACCGGCCATGCACGGCTGAAAGGTTTAGTTAACTTACCCAAAGATGTGTGTTCCGTCAACAACTTTCCTTTTTCTGTAATTTTGTAGGTACACACGGATTGTATTGGGGCAGCTAGCATGTACACGCATGAAGTAGTGGAGCAGGGCGCGTGGGCCTTTATAAAGGGTGTTTTTAAGAAGAGTTGTTCAATAATGTTTTGGCAAAGAAGGAATCTGAGATGGCCTGATGCCAGGTAAGCATATCTGGTGTAAATTAGGGTTATAACATATGCCCCCTAATGTGTGAGGTTAGAAGAGCATCTGATGGCTGAAATACATTATCAATCTTCACCAATGTTCCAAATAAATGAGCCCAGGGACCAGAAATCGGGAGGTGCCATATGAAAAATAACAATCACCTCACCAAGACGGGCATACCCATGATCGGGATGAAATAAAATTATGGCTACCAATCAAATACACTGTATATCCATGTCATATAACTATATAAAGTGTAGCTGCGAGCAATACACAACGGAGCTACATCTCGAAATAAAAAATGATATACATGTATAATATTGATCTTCTAGAAGCTGATAAGGCCTGATGGCTGGAGATGAGGTCTTTAGAGCTCAAGAAACAACTTAAAAATCTTCAAAACTCTCGTAGGAGTGTAACATGAGTGTACGAGTTGACTACCCAAAGGTCTTCGACGGCTCGTCGGTCATGGACTAGAGAATTTTGATGATCAGAATGAAGGCTTTATTGATTTCAAACAAAGACTTGATTGGACTTTCGACATGGCTGGGCATGAGGGCAAGAGACAAACTACAGAGGGGCTAACTTAGGCTTTGTAAAAACTTCCCTTGGACAATAGCAGGACAAATGATGAGACTCAGGTAGCATGGCATTGACATAAGTTCATGATGCAGGAGGCAACGCAAACTCTCCATATGTTGTGAAGAATAACGAAACGGAGGAGGACACAGATCTATGTAGCAAGAACAACTTCCTAAGGTCATATTAAATCCCATAGATTGAAGAACAAACAGAAGGATTTGCTTTATCCATGGGCGACTCATTGTGTTGCCAATACAAAGAAAATACTTTTCCCTTCCTCTTTTGGGGGTATATTTGATTTTTTTTTTCTTTTTCAATAATTTTAGAAAAAGAATAAAAGAATGTTACGTTACAAAGGAGGAACGAGTGTTGCAAACATACTAGTTCTAGGCGCAAGGACAAGATTGATGTTTAGAGTAAGGACATTTGAAAAAATCCCTCCCAGGGCCAAAGGTGTCAAGACGCAGAGGCAAAGTGCTACAGGACTTGCGTATCAGGTATGCTTCAGATGGCTCAGTTGAGAGAAACATGGAGCCAGCATTAGGCCAAAGACGTGGGTATGCAAACGCGATTAATAAGACACACAATGGTAACGTCCTTCAATGTAATTTTAACGAGCCCAGAGAAGGTAAGCTCGACGGTTTTTCATATTTAGAGAGTTTGAAAAAACGTAAAAGGAGACTCCGTTGGGGTATCTTTTTCGAGGGTAGTCTAGTCGATTCGAAAAAGGGGTAAACTAGCACCGACAAGATGTCTATTCAAAACCATTTTAGTGAGTGTGATAAAGACAAGATCACTTGAAAATTCTTTCATTTTTAAGGAGTCTCAAAAAAGCTTAACTATGGACTCCGTCAGGAATGTTCTTCTGGACCATTTTAATGACTGTGAAATAATAAGGTCACTCAACGATATTTTCAATTTTAGGGAGTCTGAAAAGAGATTAGCTATGGAATGCGTGGGGGTTTCTTTTTCATAAATTTAGTCCCTTAGGACTGAAAAAGGGTTAAATTTATACCTGAGAATACTCTTCTAGAGATCCGAGGCCTCTGGAATATACCTTTTCTTGTACAGTTGATCATCCATACCAAAAAAGGGGTAAACTACCGCTAGATAGACGTGACATCAAATTTTAGTTTAATGAGCGTGAAAGGCCACAAGATCACTTTACAATCTTTTCATGTTTAGAGGGTCTGAAAAGGGCTTAAAAGAAGACCCCTTATGTTTTTGGGAGTCCCGAGGGTGAGGTCAAGAGTGATAAGAGATCATGCAAATGAGGGTCAAAATCATAATTAGGAAAAACTAGAAGGGACTCTTGAGCCTATAGTTGTTAGTGACAGCATGGACACCATAATGCAACCAGGATCTACCTAGGGAATCCATGTTACGGTAAGCTATACCACCAAATTACGACACTTCTAAAGTAACAATAATGGTTTTGTGTCGCAACTTGGTGGGATTGATCCTATGGCAAAGCGGAAAAGACAACGAGATGCGGAAAGTGGAGGTGGAATCTTGACTTAAATGCAATGAGTTGGAAAAAATGACTTTTTACCAAAGGACCGTCAAAACAGCCTAAATCTCAAAAACAATTCCCAATACCCAAAGTAATACTTCCCGTGACCATCCAAAGAGGACTCTTGAACCATCTTAAATGATTTTTAGTTTAGAAAAAATGACAAAAGGGTCCGAAAATTGACAAAAAAGGGCAAAAACCTCTATAAATAGAAGTTGTCAGCTCATTATCACCATTGTTAGTTCAGAAATTGACTAAAAGACAAAACTTCCCCTTTGTGAAAAGAATTGATTCCGAGAGCCTTGGTGGACGAAACAACCATCCGCTTGGACCAAGTAAGTATAAACTACCTCATCTTGCAATCCAATTCTTTATTTATGTATTTAGTTTCATTTTTTTAGGGGTCGTCGACCTTCAAAAGGTCGACACTATGTCCATAAGGGTTGTCCTGTGATAGCTCGTGTGTACACTCGCTCTGTCTTATGGAAGACCATGTGTACACGTGTCTGTCATCACAATAGCGCACGTGGATCCTCCATTTAGTGCAAAAAAAGTTAAAAAAGCAAGAGTTAACCCTCCTAAACTTTGCCCATGTGCAGGATGTATGTGCACTGGAGTGAAAGTGAGCATGAGGATATTAGTGCGCTAGTTGGGGAAGACCCTATTACTATTATTGTGTTAATGGATTGTGGATTGTTAAAAAAAATTCCGTGTCCTTTCATGCGAGCACAACCTAGGCTACTGAATTCCTTGGTTGACTATTGACATCTTGACGCAAATGCCTTTATGCTAGAGGGGCAGTCGCTGGTTCCAACGAGAGAGGATGGATACTTTCTTACCGGCCTCTCCAGGAGAGGGGAACCAGTCAATTTTCGTACATTTCCCTCTAGGCCTCATAATATATCGCAGTTGATTGGGCTCCATTGTGAGGCATGTACAGACCAGATGATCTCGCAGGTGTCGATAAGAAAGATCTCAGACTTAGCACTGCAGGTGATTGTGTTTCTCATCACGCAGATTACTGGGTCTGCGACTTTGCATCAGGCATCTCATGCACAGATGAACTATGTAGTTCAATGCTTAAATGCACATATTTTTTATTGGAGCACCACATTACTGGATTGTATGAAGAGGCAACTAAAAAACTGTCGATTGCAGACTCAAAGGAGCTTCGGGTTTGGAACGATTCTTTGCTCTTTATTCTTGAAAGAGTGCCTAGTTTCAACCCTCGGGAGGTGGTACGAGGGCATCAGGCCTCTCTTCCTGCGATATGCAGATGGGCAGTGTTGCTTCCATGACAGGGGGGAGGAAGGATAAATGAGTCCTTTGAAGATGACTTTTTTTCTTGGTTGTCATGACAGATCCCAATCATAGAGGATTACCCTTATGCTGGGATTGACTTCTCAAGAGATCTTGAGATATCAGTACCTCCTGGCAAGGAGCGAGGAGAGATGGGTAAGTTTGCATTGTTTTTTTTTTTTTGTTAAACATATTTATTTTTGTTTAGGTTGTTTTTTATATATATGATTTTTTTTTTATACCAAAGCATTTGAAAGATATGTGTCTATTACGTGCAGATGTGGGGCTAGTGCGACTAGCGGATTACGTGAGGAAGAGGCAATGCCCTCGGCCAGGGGCCACACCCACTACTGTCGGGGGACTAGCAACAATAGGAGAGATTCCATCCGGTGAGGCTGAGAGGGTTTTGAGACGAGTAGAGAGAAATTTTACCTCACTCACTCTCACAGTCCCCATGGTAGAGATTGAGGATCTGTTAGCGATATTTCTTGTAAGGGGGATAGAATGCAAAAGAATGGGTTAAAAACCCACTTGTCCTAAGTTTTGAATGCTAATGCGCCCGTGGTAAGTGACAAGCAAGTCCGAGCGGCAGCGATTCGTGCGCCCGGATCAACGGCGTGTATGGGATTCCGGACCCCCCCCACCTTTCTACCTTTAAGCGGAGGGGGGGGGGTCCGGAATCGGGGGCGCATCTCTTCAACGGTCCAGATCAACGCACCTGGATCAACGACGATAAAGGCAATTCCAGACCCCCCCTGCCTTTCTACCTTTAAACGGAGGGGGGGGGGTCCGGAATTGGGCACACAACTTTCCAACGACCAAGATTAGCGTGCCTGGATCAACGACACTTGGACAATCCCATCCTTCTCAGCTGCTCTGTGTTTAGCCTGCGTGGGCCCTTCTCCCATCATGTCATCTTCCAGAAACACCTTTCCCCTGCTGCCATGTGTCATCCATCCGCCTCCCCCCTTTGGTCCACGTGGTCCTCCTTCCTTCTCATCATCCACTCGTCGCTTACCATGTGTCCCGCTCCTTTCCACGTCAGCCTCTCGCCAAAGAGAAAGTCCATTATCTCTCATCTCCTCCCCCCCCTTTTCGCCTGTTGTCTTCCTCCATGTGCCGTCCTCTGTCGCCCTTCTCACACTTTGCCACTTCTTTCACGCCCTCATAGTCCGATGCCACCACTCCTGTCGTGCGCCCCATTCTTCGCGCTGGCATCCACGCCTATTCATCAAGCCATTCAGTTATTCCAGGTGGCAGCGCGAGGAGTCTTCCATATCCCAAAGTGTTGATTTGGCCAGGTCGTCCTCAATCCCCATGAAGCAGTTATTGAGGCGGTTGGTGGTGGTTAGACATCGTCTCCGCCATAATGGGAAAGTTCGGCAATGAATTAAAGCCACGTTGATTCGCCGATGAAACTATTAGAAGATCGATCGCGTCTGCCATAAGTTGCACAACCATTCAAAGATTGCGGCTGCAGATTGTCAGAAGCCATGTAGACGCAAATCTTTTAATGCTACGTCTCGATTTTGTTGTTGTTGCTAGTTTGAGTATATGAAGGCATTTTCGCCATTTTTGTATCGATCGATGGTAGAGAAAAGCTCCCGACTGTAAAGTTTCAACAACCATTCTGGTTTCCTAGTTATGCCTCTGTGTTTGAGATTTCTTGTTTTATGAAAAACAGTTCTCCTTTTCCATCTATGTTTCGTCTCATGCTAGAGAGTTCATGATCAAATGATTCGCGTGGATTGTTGCAGTTATGTTATGATAAAGGATTTGTTGTGACATTATTGTATTCTCTGGTCTCCTTCTCCCTTAGCCTTCAAGAACCTCTTTTCCGACATCCCCCGTTCACACTCCTTCTCCTCCAAGTTCTCCTCCACCTAATATCACTATGGCTGGTGCTAATCCCCCTCTGAACAGAATGGACGCCATAGTCGCTACTAGATATGATCCTTTAATCCTACCCCATCCTATGAATCCTCTCCCTGCTGGAGACTATTTGAAATACATGCCCAAGTTCGCGGGAGAAGTAGACATAACTACAAAAGAGCACTTGGCTGCTTTCTACAGTTATGTAGACAACTTAAACATTGAAAATGAAGATGTCTGGATGAGAGTCTTTGTCCAGAGCCTGGATGGCGAGGTGAGGAAATGGTTTAGAGGGTTGGCCCCCGGATATATTGCTGGAATTGAAGCCCTGGATGATGTTTTCCTGAGGCAATGGGGAGATAGGAAGGATTACATGTATTACATGACAGAGTTTGGGTCTCTGAAGAAGATGGAAGGAGAGTCTATCTCTAACTTCTCCAAATGGTTCAATAAGATGTATAATAAGATTCCTACAGAGATAAAGCCCTCAGAAGTCTCTGCCCAAATTTCCTATGCTGGTGCATTTGACCCTGATTTCTGCCTGTTATTAAGAGAAAGGAGAGCCACCTCCTTAGCTCAGATGCAGGATGCAGCTATAGAAGTAGAATACAACATATAAGCAGCTGACAAACTGAGGAACAAGGCCGACGCAGACAGAAGAAAGGGAAAGTCTGAGGCCTTGACTTCTGGCCCATCGTTGCCCCACACTCAAGTGAATGAGCTGACCCAGGTGATGAATTTTCTGAAAGAAGAGATGGAGAGATTGAAAGTGGAAAGGAAACAAATGAATAAAGGTCCTCAGGGCGCCAAAATCAAAGGGGGTTTCAGAAGGCCAAATAATTTTGCTCCTCCAACTATGCACAGAGAGAAGGAAAGAGACAGAGACGACCAAAGAATTTAGGCTCCCTTTCAGAACAATTTTGTGGCTGATGAAGAAGAAGGGGAAACAGATGAGCCTGAGCCTAAAATCCACTGTTTAGAAGTCACTCCCCCTTTCCCTCATCTGACCCAATAAGCATATGAGGAGTCTATCATGAACAGTCAGCTAAACGAATTGAGCAAGGGAGACAAGGTCAACGGTGGTCGAGGCAGGTATAACCTGAGATCTGACAAAAAGGCAGCAGTACCTGATGTTCCAGAGCACTCCACTAGAGCAGAGAAGCCTACTAATGAGTTAGCAGACAGTCACAGAGGTAAGAAGGCCCAACCCCTCTCTCCCATTGTCCAAAATCATGTTCCTGAAATTAGAGAAATTCCAAAGCTTACATCTTCTTTTAATTTCGAGCATGAGATTCACAAGATCAGAGTCCCTGTGCCCCTCACCGAGCTAATCAAACATGGAAAATTAAAAAAATGCTTCTCTGACCTTTTGAAATCTGAAGCCTCATGCCCTTCCACAGACTTCATAAACCTCCAAGATGAAAAGCCAACAGTTATCCTAGGCCCCATGGTAGAAGATAGAGATGACTCATCCCCTCCCTTCTACACCTCCCTGAACATACATGAAAAAGTGCTGCACAACTGCTTGATGGATTCAGGGGCTTCTCACAACCTCATGCCCAAAACTGTCATGGAAGAATTAGGACTGGAAGTCACCCGAGCCTATCATGACCTCTATTCTTTTGACTCCAGGAGAGTGCAATGTTTGGGAGTCATC
>ML780670.1:800197-833904 GCA_009831015.1 Picea engelmannii
TCTCATGTAAGTCTTCCCTCTACTCGCCCTTTATTGCAACTCACTGTTTGAATTTTATCAAGACCTCACTCGTCCATGCATACCCAACCTATTTTCAGAGTTGAGACGATATTGTTCTGAGTTTACTTCCATTTGATCACCTCTTTAAAACCAATCGTGACATTAAACTGATGGGTGTCGGTCTCTGCTCCTGCAAGAAATCCAGGAGTGACTTCCAACGCTAACAGGATCTTCCACCATCTATGCAGCCTCATGTAGTGGGGGCGCCACAGACATGGGTCCAGCTTTTTCAGCATTTGGAAAACGTCGTTGATTATTACATCAGGGCCCACAAGCCCTGTCCTTAGTTAGGCTAGAATTTTGACGTGCTGAGGGCACTACTTCTATATTTTTTGAGGGCATAAGCCCCATAACTCGTTACTAGTTGTATATTTGAGGCGCTTGTGCCCACCTATGTACTCTGATGATTTTGATATTATATATATATTTTTATGTCTTTTTGTGGGTTTATGGAACACATCTAGTTTACAAATGTATTTACATGTGTGTGTGTGTATTTTTCTTTACATGTGTGCAATATGCCAATCTAATACATGATTAGCTAGGGTGTCTGTAACTTGATTCAATCTCCTAGGAATGGGGATACATGTAATATAATCAAAGCTGCATTCTACGAGACGTACCCTAAGGAATCGTCAGTGTAGAGTAGGATTGTAAACACAGTACACTCCATTTAACTGAGACACAACGAGTTGAGCATCTAAATATACCCGGAGGCGAGAAATACCATGAGACAACGCGTCACACAACAATTCTAGAACTGCACTGTATTCGACAACATTGTTTGTGGTGTCACCTAAACAGATACCTCCTGAAGATAACAACTGGCCGTGAGGTGTGTAGATTACCCAAGCAGCGGAAGCAAGCCTCCGAGTGTATCGAATGGCACTATCTGCAAACCCAATGAACACCTCTGATTCACTTGACATCTGCCATAGTGAAAAATATGACATCAACACGACACGTCCATAAAACTGAAAAGGGGGTAAAAACTAAAACATGCAAAATGTATAGGAACTATACATATGTTACAAAAAGTTACCCAAGGTGACCTACCTATGAGTAATACTTCTTGAGGTAGAGCCCATTTCTTGGCATCGCCAAAGCATTTCCCTCAAAGTCTACCAGATGATAAGCGCCCCTTTTTAGAACCTCTTTTATGATGAAAGGTCTGAACCACATGGGTTTGAATTTGCCTGCCCCTAGGGAGTCCTTATCCTGGTCATAGACCAGGACAAGGTCGCCTTTAGAGAAAATCCAAGGACAAATGAACCGATCATACTGACACTTGATATTTTGTTTGTGAGCCTCATTGGCTAGGGCCGCATCATGACGCTTCTCATTGAGCTACTCAAGGTATAATAACCACCCTTTAAGTGGAGAAGTGTCTGGTAGTAACTGTACTGCCAACTTTAAGGACGGTATCTAAAATTCTATAGGCAAGACTACTTCCAGCCCATAAATGAGTTGAAAAGGTGAGAAACTGGTTGCAGTCTTAAGATATGTTTGGTAAGCCCATAATCCCGAGTATAACATCAAATTCAAATTTGACTTGGCTGAATTGATCATTCGTTGTAGGATGGTCTTAAGAGATTTATTTACAGCTTCTACCTGACCATTCTCTTGGGTGTAGTAGGGTGACGAATGTTCTTGCTGCAACCCAAGATTTGATGTTAATTCGGTCATCATTTTGGTTATGAAACTGACTTCCATGGTCAGTGACAATCTCTATTGGGACACCGAACCTTGCGATTATCTGGTTGAACAAAAAGAGAGTTGCAGTATCTCCATCATCTTTAAACGTTGGCATAGCTTCGATGGCTACAATGATATAATGGTGCCCCCTTACTGAAGGAGGGTTGCATGTAGTGTAATCAATCCCCCACTTGGTGAAGGGACCAACTATGATGACAAGAAACATGGGAGAGGGATGTGCCCTCATCTTCCGAGAGAAGATCTGACACGGGTGGCACTTCTTGACAGATGCGATACAATCTTTGATTAGTGTCGGTCAGAAGTAACTAGCTCGTAAAATATTTTGGGTTATTGCCAACCTAGAAAAATGACCACCACATGCTCCAGTATGGCAATCGTTAAGCACGATTTCCGCTTCTTCATGAGTGAGGCATCGACGAAGAATGCGATCTACACTTCGATGATAGAGAGTGTCCTCGAGGATGAGATAGTTCTTGGCCTGATGATGTATACGGCGATGTTCATCACGAGAAGCAAAGGCGGGGCACTTCAAATTCTAGAGATAGACATGAATATCTCCATACCAGGAATCCTAAGATGCTATCAAAACCATATCTCCTTGAATAGGCGATTCTTCGAGCATAACATCACTTGAATCGATCGAAAGTTCTGAGATAAGTTCCGCAAAGACCACTGACTTTTTGGATTTCTCCGAAACAAAATCTAAGTCAAATTCCTGGAGGATGACTATCCATCTACTAATCTTTCTGTCGATTAACTGTCGTATCAACACGTATTGAAACAAATTCACAATGGAAATGATGGTGGTCTTGCAAAACAAAACATAATGACAGAACCGTTGGACTGCATGAACTGCTACCAATGCAAGTTTTTCGATATGAGAATAATTGAGTTCCGGTCCAACCAAGCCTCAACTCAGGTAATAGATCACATATTCTAAGAGAAAATCATCCTCCTGAACTAAGACCATGCTGATGGTTGACTCTGACGCCTCCAAGTATAATAAGAAATCCTTGTAATAATTGGGTGGCCAAAGCAGAGGGGCAGTTGCGAGGGCATGCTTCAATGCTTCGAAGGAGCATTGAGAGACATCATACCAATGAAAAGGAACGTCTTTATTTAGTAAGTGCATAAAACCCTTTGTGATCTTGGCATAGTTTGAGATGAAGTTCCTCAAAAAGTTCTCTTTTCCCTATAGACTCCGAAGTTGAAGGATTGTACATGGGGGAGGAAACTAAACTATTGCCTCAACCTTGAGAGGATCGACCATGATCCCTGTTGTTGAAACTATGAAACCTAACAAACAACCCGATGTCACGCAAAAACTGCATTTGTTGGGATTCAAGCGAATCCGGAAGTAGCAACATCACTCAAAGATAAGTTGGAGGTGTGTGGTATGATCATCTCTCTTATGAGAGCATGATGCTAAATCATCTAAGTAGGGCTCGACGATATGTTTGATATCATGGAAAGTAAAATACATGGCTCGTTGAAAGGTAGTGACAACATTTTTCATACCAAACAACATCTTACAATACACGAATGTACCCCATGGACAAATGAATGCAGTTTTGTGTTGGTCTTCAGGTTTGATTTGTAACTGATTATATCCAGAAAAACCATCCATGAAAGAAAAGGCCTCGCAACCTACACATTCATCGACTATCTAGTCAATGAATGGTGTGGGAAAGTTATCTTTTGGACAGGCCTTGTTCAAATCAAAAAGTCTTTACAAACGCGAATCGTACCCTGTTTTTTATTAACTGGCACGGGGTTTGACACCCATTGGGTCAAATGGACAGGGTAGATAAAACATGCCTTGAGCAGTTTCTCCACTTCGACCTTAATAGCTGCTGCTTTTTTACGATTAACGAGATGAAGCTTTTTCCGAACCAGCTTAGCATCAGGATAAGTCGTTATTTCATGTTCAACAATTTTTGGATCGATACCTGGCATTTCCTCGTAATACCAAGAAAAATCATCACAGAATTCCTTAAATAAATCTGTGTAGATTTGAATCTCTTTGGGGGAGAAATCAACTCCGACAAAAACATTCTCCATAATGCCAGGGGTTTTGGAGATGTTTATAGGTATAGTTTCGGCGATGGTTTATATATTACCCTCGGCATAAAGAACATGTGTAGCCAAAGGATTAATAATACAAAACCTATCTCTAGTCATAGTCAAGGTGAATTCCCCTGCCTCAATTCTTCTTAACTCTGGGAGGAAATAAGATATGTGATGGAGATCATCCCAGGGTTTGTCCAGACTAGTCATTGCTTCCATGATTGCTTCGTCTAAGGGAAAGACTAAATCTAAAGAATCTGTATCAATGAGGGAACCTTGAGCCTAAATAGGCTCTAGAATCGGATCTAACTCCTGTGCGGGAGTTGGATTGGGGTAAGCAAAAGACTGCTGGACTAAAGAGTATTCTACTTCTACCACAGACAATGGCATGGACATACCATGGTGCCCTATCCCTTCCATTATGGTCGATGGGGGAGGAAGAATCCATAGATCGTTGAAGTAAGTCATGCGAAACAAAGAAACTTGGAACACCTCAACCTTATGATGGTCAGATATGAACTTAACATCACCTTGAGGAGGTGGGTAATCGAAAGTTCCCATCAAAGGTGGGAAAAAACCAACCCCTATGTTGACGATGTTGAGTTGAGGGTTATCAATCATTGGGACCGCAGATGCCCCCAATGAAGGGTCAGGATGGGAGAAAGACAACTGATCAATGGTCACAATCCGACCCTCGTGTGGAAACAACAAGATGTAGAAAACTATAGCGACTACTGCTTGCATAGCATGGTCCAACTCCTTCCTAACAAAATATTGTAGTCGAGAGATGCGTCGACTACTTCAACCTCGACACACCAAGTTTTCCCTCCTAACTGCATGGGAAAAGAGGGAATAATTCCATGTGGTCGGAAATAACGATCGTCGAAAGAGGTAAGAAGAGTAGGTGACAAAGAAAAAATGGGCTGGTCAATGGCCTTATAACACACCAAAGACATTACACATGTTGAGGTTCCCTCATAACCCACTGTGAGGAAAATGTTTCGATTAAAAGTTTTTGTGGTGTAAGCCACTACTATCTGGAATGCTACGTGGTAATGGATATGAGGTTTTAAGTCGGTCGTATCAAGCATGATTGTACCCAGATTACAAGTCTCGGCGGATCCTAAAGTGGCTAACAAAGCCTTTCTCTGGGAAGGGTAGCTTTAAAGGACTTCCAAAGTAGACATCGCACAAGGGGTTTGAGACAAATCCTCCACCACAGAGTAGTTCTGGGCGACCCTTGCATTTGGGTTGTGAGAAGCTTTCTTAAACACACCTTTTGGGATGCATGTCATGGTTTTTCCCAACGTCTTCTTGATCTGGAGAGGAAGAGATGGAACTTCTTTACCTCTTTCAAAGGTGCTTAGATTGCTGTAATCATGTGCTCTAGTCGATATATAGGCATCACCTTTCATCATATACACATTTGTGGATGTAGGATTGTTTGAATATGGAGGGGGTCCTTGGCTTCCCCCTTCCACACTTGTAGAGGCTTGAGTTAAATTTTGGCCATGTTGAAAAGGGTTTGTTGACACAGCCGGCTGCTGCTGTGATAATAACTTTTGGGCCTCTGCGAGCCGAGGGAATTGGTGAGTCAGGTGGTCTTGTGTGCATAGATTACATGGGTACCTCGACTTCCTTTTTTCATTGCTTCCCCTACTAGCATTATTAGTGGGTTTCTTATCCCCTTTACCCTTCTTATGCTGTTTCTTCTTTCCATCAGGCCTCTGGGGGCCTTCGGATTTGTCGACTGCACACTGTGTACATCCAACATTTGGGTAGGGAAAGAAGCCAGAACAGTAGCCTGGTTGGCTGCTGTATGCTGGATAGACAATTGTTGCAATTGTTTCGTCAGTTGTTCAATGGGCTTTGTTTGTGATGAACCAAAAATACCATTGGCATGTGGTCCAGCTCTCTTTCTAGTTTGATCAAATATTGATCGTGGCGCATCTGGAAAGATCTCGTGATTACCTCAACTGTTGAGCTCTCATGATTGCATATTCTTCGGAAAACACTCAAGACGTCGCGATGTCTTTGGATAACCGTAGGACCAAATACTTAAGGAACCACTCAAGCAAGAATGCTGGTTGGACTAGTACCTTAATCAAACTCTTCTGACATCTCCATTCTTGGATGTGATTAGAGATATGGTTTTCCTTTGTCTGTTCAAAATTGGCCAGCAATTCTATGCTAACGTCGTATCTCACGAGTAATTGGAAATGGTTTAGGAAATCCATAGCCAATTTGTCGAAGGAAGAGTATATTGAGCAGTCGAGCTCAATGTATCATTTTGCAACACTCCCAATGATAGTACAATGAAACAATCACAACTGTACGAAGTCGTATTTCAACGAATTAGATGAGCACAAAAGGTGAAAAGTAGTCACATGATCTCCTGGATCTTTGTTAGGATTGGCTTCAAACTTTGGTATGTCCGAAGGCAACTTCGTCGACATAGGGGGCTAATGCAGATCATGACAGATAGGGTCATCAACAACCTTGTTAATTATGGCAAGTGCAAGGTTTCCAGGATAGGTAGTTTGGGTTGTTGGTGATAACTATGGAAAAAGGGGCCTAGAGTTTGACTGGCACCAGGTTGCAAGGAAAAGTGGGGTTGATGGCCGGGGTTCTGGTAAAAACCATGGCCATGAACAATGTACAGATTTTGCATTTGAGGAGACATCATCGACGGATTCCCAAAATAGGATGTAGATGGTTGGGTGTGCATTACATTCGAAGGACTTTGGGAAGGGTTGCCACATGCCGATCCCATGGGAATAGGTATTGCAACTTTCCCGGGTTTCCATTGCTTGTGAAAATAATTGCCCCAGATCGACATTCCTGATGAGGGAATCGATCCTTGCCAAGAATTCCAAGGTCCTTATGTGGAATAAGTTCCTGGGTTTTCCCCCTGTGCAGGAATAATACCCTGGATAGGATTAGGTTGGCCATAACCGAGGTTGCCCCCCATCGGGAAAGTAGATGATGAGAAAGCATTGTTACCAAACGCAGCGAATAAAGAAAAGGGTGTCGACCCTACCGGCATATTATGAGAAGGTGGTCCTTGAATCCCTACTCCAAATGAACTATGGTGTGTGTTTGGATTGACGGATTGCTAGTGGGTACCACCAAGTGAAGGGGATGAAGGAAGTATATGACCTCCCCCGTAAGGAAAAGTGTTAAAAGGAGTTGAAGTTTCCCCCATGGGTCCTTGCAGAGGAGAATTAGAGCTCCCTGCTCCCAAACCTAAAGTCTGTAAAGTGGAGTAGGATAGTACAGGGCTTGTACCTGAGCTAGGCATCCTGTATGAGAATAGAGGGCCTGTTGCACTCGGTGTGAAAGGAGCAGTGGCCACCACCAAAGATGGGATCAGACCACTGCTTGAGGTAGAGGTAGTCAATACCATGGTGGCTCAGACCGATGATGGTGGGTTAGGAGGTGGAACACCCCCTGTGGTGACAACCGAAATGGGAATAGAAGAATTCCCAGAAGAAGTGGTAGCATTTGTTTCCATTACTTCGTGTGACACTGTCTGGTGCTTGTAAAGATAAATCTATACGATGATGGGCGTTTAAAGGTCAGTGGTTGGAGTTTCAGGTGGACCGAGAGTTTCTACTCCAAGTTTTGAAATAGTTGGTTCCTCTGGATATTTGTCAGTCACAACTTTTTGTGTCCTGGTCGCTTCAAAAGACCCCTGTTGGTCTAGCTTTCACCTTGGCGGTGGTAGGGGTGGCTCCAGTGTAACCGATGGTAGGCCAAGAAGCCTTCGTGACCAATGGATCTCGTGATCCTCCACTGTGTGAGAAGATCAAAGAAACACTAGGGATTTCTATTCGTTCAAAAACAACATACACTAGAAAAAAGACCCTACAAGATAAAACAAGCAGACACTAAACTACTTGGAAGAATAGTTGCAACAACCAACACTAGAGAAACTTACCGGTACAAGTACAACTCGAACATGGAAGCACCCTCCAGGTATACTCTGCAAAGCATGGCTCGATGTCTATCCTAGGTACCATGGTATACCCCCACAGTCACCTATGTATGTCACTAAAAAAGTTAGGCAACTAGGTTGCCAGCGCGTGAACAGTCACCAGGCAGGTATAGTCGAAAGTCGGGTAGACCACAATGAGTAGGGTATCAAGCCCGAAACCTGTCAAGGGTATCGAAAGAAAGTGGTCCAGAAGACAACTGAGACCTCGAATGGATTTGAGACCCATGAAGCTCCATGGCAAATGCAATCAATGGAATCCCAAGACAAGCCCTCTATATGTGTTCTCCACTACGATTGGTCCGGCTTTGGAGGGGTTATCTTCGCTACCTTTCCGCACACAACCTCATGTTTAGCCCCTGTGTTAGAGGGGGGTCCCAGATAACTTTCATGATATTGGACTTGGACAGTCCCTAACTCAGACTCCAATGTTTGATTTAATGGCCTTGAAGAGTTTCCTCTCCAACCTAATTCAAGGCCCTAACCCTAAACTAGTTGGTTAACCCTACAAACATAAAAATTATAATTAATTTTAGATTTAGCGTTAATTTTTATGGCTTGTCTTAAGTCAAAGGTTATGAAAGTAAAACTAGTGATGTTTTGAGAGACGAAAAGAAAGATAAATAGAAAGCTGGAAACAAAATAACTTCCTCTTGAAAAACAGATTTGCTCTTTTAAATCCTCTAACCAACTTTTCAAAATAAAATTTCCTAAGATCTTTGACCAACAAACTCAAAACAGAATTTCACTCGACTACGAGCTACTTATCGTCTAAGTAACCGTCAAGAACTTATGAAATGAAAGAATTTTCCTAGTTACTAATGCACACCATCAACTATTTAACCAAACAAAGAAAGAAGAAAATTCTTTTTCTTTTATTTGAATGCTCACAAAGAAAAAAGCAAAAATATCGACAAGTAAAGACCAAGAAAACTTCTGGCCTAAGTGCAGATCACAGAGAGTCAATTTTTTAAAAATAACACACAAGAAGATTAAAAAGGACTCTCAGACCTATTGTTAATGAAAAAGAAAGCTATTGTTGTGATCAAACCTAAGTTACTGACCGCTATGACAGAGACCAGAAAACCTGAGAGGTATAAACTCTTGACAAAGAAAAGGATGACTGCCTCTCCTTAAATAAAAAAAATTCTCCACTGGCATGTTGCTTACAGTTCAACAACCAGCATGTGCATGGGAGATGTACAGTCAGGGCACGTGTACACGTGTGCAAACCTTATGTAGGCCGTGTGTACTTCTGAAACTCTTCAAAAAAATGGAAAAACAAGCAATCAATCACTGACAGAGACTATTGTTATTGAGAACTAGAATCTCTTGAAGACTCATAAACTGACTTTGTCAGAAAAAAGAAAACAATTCAAGGAAAATTTCATAGAACAAAAACCAATATGAGGTGGAACCTAAGCTATAAAACTGAAAACACAAAGCCCAGAATGAGTTCCATAAAACCCCTGAGAAGGATGACTTCTGACAGGGGAGAGGATGATTGCCTCTTTAAAAGAAATCTTCTGAAATCATACACGTGACTGACACTTCATTAATTGACGTGTACACGTGGGCTGTGTGAAGGTAGGTTGTGGGTACATGCGTGCAGGCCTTATATAGGCTGCATGTAACTCTATGGGTCCCGTAAAAAAATGAAGCCAAGAAAAGAAACAGAGATAATTGGTATGGAAGACCATAATCTATGTTAGCTCAGACGTTTGTAGAAACTTTAAAAATAAGGAATAAAACCAAATTTTTTTTTTTTTTAAATACCCAAAAAAAATATTCCCAGAAACCCTAGAGATCCCCAGTATGGTCGCCAATTCTGTTGTGGGTGGGAATCCCTCCTACGGACTTAGAATTTAAGGGCTCTAATCATGCATGCAGAAAATGACCATTTCAAAGGCCTCTACTCTTTCCTATTCTCCCCACAAAAAACCCCACATTCATGCAATACAAAGGTGTAAATGAGATTTGGTAACTCTACCTTAAGTCCTTCATTTGATGTCGATCCCTTTGCTTTCACTTGCTCTTTGATTGAAAGCCTCCTCCCAAAGCTGACCTAGATTCACACATGAACAAACAAAAAGATGCGAACATGCATTTCATATACTAATTGTTGGTTCAGTTGTGACAATATCATAAAATAAGCATTCAACTTGAACACATGATATGGCGGGATGGGAAAAGTATTATTTTCTATATTAATCTTCACAAGAGTAAACTTACAATATGTGGTCGGCACTACTCCTCGAAACTGGTCCTAGGCTCCTCTTCAACTGTCCTCCAACTACGTTTCTCTATACTTCTCTTTGCACAATGATGGCTAAAGGTTGGGACAAGGGGAATGCTCAATTGGGTATAGTTTATTTACTATGATTTTCCTCCTTTCAAATGGGACCCCTACCCCTTCTTTTATAGGCTATAAGGAGCTAGGTATTTGGTCGAATGACCGGCCATGCATGGTCGAAACGTTTAGTTAACTTACCCAAAATTATGTGTTCCGTTAACAAATTTTATTTTTCCATGCTTTTGTAGGTACACACAGGCCGTATTGGGGAAGATAGCGTGTACACGTTTGCAGTAATGGAGCAGGGCACATAGGCCTTCATAAAGGGGGTTTTTAAGAAGAGTTGTTCAGTAGAGTTTTGGCAAAGAAGAAATCTGAGATAGCCTGATGCCAGGTAAGCATATATGCTACAAATTAGGGTTATAACAGATGCCCCCTAATGTGTGAGGTCATAAGAGCATCTGATGGCCGAAATACATTATCAATCTTCACCAACGTTCCAAATAAGTCAGCCTAGGGACCAGAAATTGGGAGGTGCCATATGAAAAATAACATTTGTCTCACTGAGGCGGGCATACCCATGCTTGGGATGAAATAAAATCATGGCTACCAATTAAATACACTGTAGATCCATGTCATATAAATATATAAAGTGTAGCTGTGAGAAATACATAGCGGAGCTACATCTCGAAATCAAAAAATATATACATGTATAGTATCCATCTTCTAGAAGCTGATAAGGCCTGATGGCTAGAGATGAGGTCTTCAGAGCTCGAGCAACAACTTCAAAATCTTCAAAACTTGGGTAGGAGTGTAACATGAGTGTATGACTTCACTACCAAGAGGTCTTTGATGACTCATCATTCATGGACTAGAGAATCTTGATGATCAGACTGAAGGCTTTATTGATTTCGAACAAGGACTTGATTGGACTTTCGGGATGGTCGGGTATGAGGGAAAGAGACAAACTACAGAGGGGTAGACTTAGGCTTGGTAAAAACTTCCCTTGGACAATAGAATGACAAATTATGAGACTCATGCAGCATGGCATTGACATAAGTTCATGATTCAGGAGGCAATGCAAACTCTCCATGTGTTTAGAAGAATAACCAAATGGAGGAGGACACAACTCTATGTAGCGAGAACAACTTCCTAAGGTGATATTAAATCCCAGAGCTTGAAGAACAAATAGAAGGATGTGCTTTATGCAAGGGAGACTCATTGTGCTGCCAATACAAAGAAAATACTTTTCCCTTCCTCTTTTTGGGGTATATTTGATTTTTTTTTGTCTTTTCCAATAATTTTGGAAAAAGAATAAAAGAATGCTACGTTACAAAGGAGGAACGAGTGTTGCAAACATACTAGTTCTAGTGCAAGGACAAGACTGATGTTTAGAGCAAGGACATTCAGAAAAATCCTTCACGGGGCCAAAGGTGTCAAGACGCAGAGGCAAAGTGCTACAGGGATTGCGTATAAGGCATGCTTCAGATGGTTGAGTTGAGAGCAACATGGAGTCGACATTAGGCCAAAGATATAGGTATGCAAATGCAATTAATAAGACACACAATGGTAACACCCTTCGATGTAATTTTAACAAGCCCAAAGAAGGTAATCTCGATGGTTTTTCATATTTAGAGAGTGTGAAAAAATGTAAAAGGAGACTCTGTTGGGGTACCTTTTTCGAAGGTAGTCTAGTCGATTCGAAAAAGGGGTAAACTAGCACTGATAAGACGTCTATTCAAAACCATTTTAGCGAGTTTGATAAAGACAAGATCACTCGACACTTTCTTCATTTTTAAGGATTCTAAAAAAATATTAACTATGGACTCCATCAGGAATGTTCTTCTGGACCATTTTAACGAGTGTGAAAGAATAAGGTCACTTGACGATCTTTTCAATTTTAGGGAATCTGAAAAGAGCTTAACTATGGATTTCGTGGGGGTTTCGTTTTCGTAAATTTAGTTCCTCGGGCCTGAAAAAGGGTTAAAATTATACATGAGAATACTCTTCTAGAGATCCGAGGCCTCTAGAGTATACCTTTGTTCGTATAGTTTACCTTCTGGAACTAAAAAGGGGTAAACTACCGCTGGATAGACGTGACTTCAAATTTCAGTTTAATGAGTGTGAAATGCCACAATATCGCTCGACAATATTTTCATGTTTAGAGGGTCTGAAAAGGGCTTAAAAGAAGACCCATTATGCTTTTGGGAGTCCTGAGGGTGAGGTCAAGAGTGATAAGGAATCATGCAAATGAGGCTCAAAATTGTAATGAGGAAAAACTAAAAGGGACTCTTGAGGCTACCATCGTTAGTGATAGCATGGACACCATAATGCAACTAGGATCTACCTAGGGCATCCATGTTACGGTAAGCTCTACCACCAAATTATGACACTTCTAAAACAACAATAATGGTTCTGTGTCACAACTTGGTGGGATAGATCCTATGGCAAAGAGAAAAAGACAACGAGATGCAAAATGTGGAGGTGGAATCCTGACTTAAATGCAATGAGTTGGAAAAAATGACTTTTTACCAAAGGACCGTAAAAATGCCCTAAATCTCAAAAACAATTCCCAATACCCAAAGTAATACTTCCCATGACCATCCAAAGAAGACTCTTAAACCATCTTAATATGATTTTCAGTTTAGAAAAAATGACAAAAGGGTCTGAAAATTGACAAAAAAGGGCCAAAACCTCTATAAATAGAAGCTGGCAGCTCATTATCACCATTGTTAATTCAAAAATTGACTAAAATCCAAAACTACCCTTTTGTGAAAATAATTGATTCTGGGAGCCTCAGTGGAAAAAACAACCATCCTCTTGGACCAAGTAAGTATAAACTAGCTAATCTTGCAATCCAATTCTTTATTTATGCATTTAGTTTCATTTTTTTGGGGGGCATCGACCTTCAAAAGGTCGACCCTACGTCCACGTGGGTTGTCCTATGGCAACCTACATGTACACTTGGTTTGTCTTATGGTAGACTATGTGTACACGCGACTGTCATCACAATAGCCTGTGTGGACCCTCCATTTATCGCAAAAAGGGTTAAAAAAGCAAGAGCTAACCCTCCTAAACTTTGCCCATGTGCAAGATGTATGTGCACTGGAGAGAAAGAGAGCATGAGGATATTAGTGTGCTGGTTTGAGAAGACCCTAATGTTGTTTCTGTGTTAATGCAATGTGGATTGTTAAAAAAAAATCTGTCCTTTCATGCAAGAACAACCTAGGCTACCGAATGCCTTGGTTTACTATTGGCATCCCGACATAGAGGCCTTTATGCTAGAGGGGCAGTTGTTGGTTCCAACGACAGAGGATGTATACTTTCTGACTGGCCTCTCCAGAAGAGGGGAACCAATCAATTTTCATACGTTTCCCTCTATGCCTCATAATATATCAGAGTTGATTGGGCTCCATTGTGAGGCGGGTACAGACTGGACGAGCTTGCAAGTGCCGATAAGAAAAATATTAGACTTAGCATTGCGGGTGATTGTGTTGCTCATCAGGTGGAGTACTGGGTCTGTGGCTTTGCATCAGGCATCCCATGCACAGATGAACTGTGCATTTCATTGCTTAAATGCACAAATTTTTTATTGGAGCACCACATTACTGGATTGTATGAAGAGGCAACTAACAGACTGTCGATTGCTGACTTAGAGGAACTTCGGGTTTGGAATGATTCTTTGCTCTTTCTTCTTTGAAAGAGTGCCCAGTTTTATCCCTCAAGAGGTGGTACGAGGGCATCAGGCCTCTCTTCCCGTGATATGCACATGGGCGATGTTGCTGCCACGACATGGGGGAGGAAGGACCAATGAGTCCTTTGATGATGACTTTTATTCTTGGTTGTCATGATAGATCCTAGTCATAAAGGATTACCCTTATGATGGGATTGACTTCTCGAGAGATCTTGAGATACCGTACCTCACGGAGAGGAGCGAGGAGAGATGGGTAAGTTTGCATTGTTTTCTTTTTTTTTGTTAAACATATGTTGGTTTTATGTTGTTTTTTATATATATCATTTTTTTTATACATGATCATTTGATAGATATGTGTCTATTACGTGTAGATGTGGGGCTAGTGTGACCAGCGTATTACATGAGGAACATGCGACGTCCTCGGCCAAGGGCCACACCTGCCGCCGTCGGGGGACGAACAACAGCAAGAAAGATTCTAGCCAGTGAGGCTGAGAGGGTTCTGAGAAGAGTAGAGAAAATTTTTATCTCGCTCACTTGCATAGTCCCCATGGTAGAGATTGAGGATCTGCCACCATCTATGTAGCCAAATGCAGTGGGGGCACCACGGACATGGGTCCGTCTTTTTCGGCATTTGGAAAACATTGTTTATTATTACAATAGGGCCCATAGGCCCTGTCCTTAGTTAGGTTGGACTTTTCATGTGCCGAGGGCACTAGTATATTTTTTGAGGGCATAAGCCCCATGACTCGTTACTGGTCATATTTTTTAGGTGCTTGTGCCCACCTATGTACTCTGATGATTTTGATATTATATATGTTTTTTTATGTCTTTTTGTGGGTTTATGGAACACATCTAGTTTACAAATGTATTTACATGTGTGTGTGTATTTTTCTTTACATGTGTGCAATATGCCAATCTAATACATGATTAGCTAGGGTGTCTGTAACTTGATTCAATCTCCTAGGAACATGGATATATGTAATATAATCAAATTTGCGTTCTCAGAGATGTACCCTAAGAAACCTTCGATGTAGAGTAGGATCGTAAATGCGGTACACTCCATTTAACTGAGACACAACCAGTTGAGTGTCTAAATATACCCGGAGGCAAGAAATACCATGCAACAACGTGTCATGCAACAATTCTATAACTACACTATATTCAAAAACATTGTTTGTGGTGTCACCTAAACAGATACCTCCTGAAGATAACAACTGGTCGTGAGGTGTGTAGATTACCCAAGTAGTGGAAGAAAGCCTCCGAGTGCGTCGACTGGCACCATCTGCAAACCCAACAAACACCTCTGATTCACTTGACATCTGCCATAGTGAAAAAGATGACATCAACACGACATGTCCATAAAACTGAAAAGGGGGTAAAAACTAAAACATGCAAAATGTACAGGAACTATACATATGTTACAAAAAGTTACCCAAGGTGACCTACCTATGAGTAATACTTCTTGAGGTGGAGCCCATTTCTAGGCTCTGCCAAAGCATTTCCCTCAAAGTCTACCAGATGATAAGAGCCCTTTTTTA
The DNA here is from genome assembly GCA_009831015.1 of Picea engelmannii. Lineage (NCBI taxonomy): Eukaryota > Viridiplantae > Streptophyta > Pinopsida > Pinales > Pinaceae > Picea > Picea engelmannii. The sequence goes on from ML780670.1 coordinate 815,560, forward strand.
GAACCTCTTTTACGATGAAAGGTCTGAACCACATGGGTTTGAATTTGCCTGCCCCTAAGGAGTCCTTGTCCTAGTCATAGACAAGGACAAGGTCACCTTCAAAGACGATCTATGGACGAATAGATTGATCATACTGACACTTGAACTTTTGTTTGTGAGCCTCGTTGGCCAGGGACGCATCAAGACCCTGCTCATTGAGATGCTCAAGGTATAATAACCTCTCTTCAAGTGGAGAAGTGTCTGGCAGTAACTACACTACCAGCTTTAGGGATGAGATATGGCATTCTATAGGAAAGAATGCTTCCAGCCCGTAAACTAGTTGAAAAGGTGAGAAACCGGTTGCAGTTTTAACAGACGTTCGGTAAGCCCATAATGCCAAGTATAACATCAAATGCCAATTTGACTTGGCCGAATTGATCATTCGTTGTAGGATGGTCTTAAGAGATTTATTTACATATTCTACCTAACCATTCACTTGGGGGTAGTAGGGTGACAAATGTTCTTTCCGCAACCCAATATTTGATGTTAATTCGATCATCATTTGGTTCTGAAAGTGACTTCCATGGTCAGTGACAATCTCTCTCGGGACGCTGAACCATGCGATTTTCTGGTTGAACAAAAAGAGATTTGCAGTCTCTCCATCATCTTTAAATGTTTTCATAGCTTTGACCCACTTTGTGAAGTAGTCGGCAACTACAATGATATAATGGTGCCCCCTTGTTGAAGGAGGGTTGCATGTAGTGTAATCAATCCCCCACTTGGTGAAGGGACCAACTGTGATGATAGGAAACATGGGAGCAAGATGTGCTCTCATCATCCGAGAGAAGATCTGACATGGGTGGAACTTCTAGATGGATGCGATACAATATTTGATTAGTGTTGGCCAAAATTAACCGACTCATAAAATATTTTTGGCTGTTTCCAACCCAGACAAATGACCGCCACATGCTCCAGTATGGAAATCGTTAAGCACGATTTTCATTTCTTCATGAGTGAAGCATCGATGGAGAATGAAATCTACACCTTAACGATAGAGAGTGTCGTCAAGGATGATATAGTTTTTGGCCTGATGATGTATATGATGACATTCATCACAAGAAGAAGAGGCAGGGAACTTCAAAGCCTTGAGATAGACAAGAATATCTCCATACTAGGGCTCTGAAGATGCTATCAAAAACATATCTCCTTGAATAGGCAATTCTTCAGGCATAACATCACCTGACTCTACTGGAAGTTCTGAGATAAGTTCGGTAAAGACCAGTAACTTTTTGGATTTCCCTGAAATGAAATCTAAGTCGAATTCCTGGAGGATGACTATCCATCTACTGATCTTTTCGCCGATTACCCGTCGTGTCAACACGTATTGAAACAGATTCACAATGGCAATGAAGGTGGTCTTGCAAAACAAAACATAATGAAAGAACCGTTGGACAACACGAACTGCTGCCAACACAAGTTTTTTGATATGAGAATAATTGAGTTTGGGTCCAACCAGGCCTTGGATCAGGTAATAGATCACATATTTTGAGAGAAAATCATCCTCCTGAACTAAGGCCATGCCGATGGTTGACTTTGCTGCCACCAAGTATAATAAGAAATATTTTTTATAATTGGGTGGTCGAAGAAGATGGGAAGTTGTGAGGGCATGCTTCAACACTTAGAAGGAGCATTGAGCGGCATTGTCCCAATGAAAAGGAACATCTTTCTTCAGTAAGTGCATAAATCCATTTGTGATCTCGGCATAGTTTGTGATGAAATGCCTCAAAAAGTTCTCTTTTCCCTGTAGACTCTGAAGTTGAAGGATTGTATGTGGGGGCGGAAACTGAACTATTGCCTCAACCCTGAGAGGATCAACCACGATCCCTGTTGTTGAAACTATGAAACCTAACAAACGGTCTGACATCACAGAAAAACTGCATTTGTTGAGATTCAAGCGAATCCGGAAGTAGAGACATCACTCAAAGATAAGTCGAAGGTGTGTGGGATGATCATCTCACTTACAAGAGAATGATGTTAAATCATCTAAGTAGGCCTTGACGATATGTTTGAGATCATGGAAAGCAAAAGACATGGCCCACTGAAAGGTAGCACCAACATTTTTCAGACCAAATGACATCTTATGATACATGAATGTACCCCATGGACAAATGAATGCAGTTTTGTGTTGGTATTAGGGTTTGATTTGTATCTAATTATATCCCAAAAAAACATCCATGAAAGAAAAGGCCTCGCAACCTGCACATTCATTGACTATCTGGTCAATGAATGGTGTGGGAAAGTTATCTTTTGGATAGGCCTTGTTCAAATCATGGAAGTGTGTACAAACATGAATCGTACCCTATTTTTTATTAACCGTCATAGGGTTTGACATCCATTGGGTCAAATGGACGGGGTAGATAAAACCTGCCTTGAGAAGTTTCTCCACTTTGACCTTAATAGCTGTTGCTTTCTTAGGATTAACAGAATGAAGCCTTTTTCAAACCATCTTAGCATCAGGATAATTCGTTATTTTGTGTCCAACAATTTTTGGATCGATGCCTGGCATTTCCTCGTAAGACCAAGCAAAAACATCGCGAAATTACTTAAATAAATCTATGTAGATTTGAATCTCTTCGGGGGAGCAATCAACTCCGATGAAAACATTCTCCACAATGCTAGGGGTTCTGGAGATGTTTATAGGTATAGTTTCGATGATGGTTGCCATATTACCCTCGGCATAAACAACATGTGTAGCCAAAGGATTTATAGGAAAAGACCTATCTGCAGTCATAGTCAAGGTGAATTCCCTTGCCTCAATTCTACTTAACTCTGGGAGGAAATAAGATCTGTGATGGAGATCGTCCCAAGGTTTGTCCAGACTAGTCATTGCTTCCATGATTGCTTCATCTGAGGGAAATACTAAGTCTAAAGAATATGTATCAGTGAGGGAACCTTGAGCCCAAATAGGCTCTAGAATCGGATCTAACTCCTGTGTGGGAGTTGGATCGGGGTCGGCAGAAGCTTGCTAGACTAAAGATTATGCTACTTCTGCCATAGACAAGGGCATGGACATAGCATGGTGCCCTGTCCCTTCCATCGTGTCCGATGGGGGAGAAAGAATCCATGGATTGTTGAAGTAAGTCGTGTGAAACGACAAAACTTGGAACACCTCAACCTTATGATGGTCAGATATGAACTTAACATCGCCTTAAGGAGGTGGGTAATTGAATGTGCCCATCAAAGGTGGGCACAAACCAACCCCTATGTTGACGATGCCAGGTTGACAGTTATCAATCATTGGGACCGTAGATTCCCCCAATGAAGGGTCAGGATGGGAGAAATACAACTAATCAATGTTCACAATCCGACCCTCATGTGGAAACAACAAGACATGAAAAACTGTAGTGACTACTACTTTCGTAGAATAGGCCCAACTCCTTCCTAACAAAATATTGTAGTCAAGAGATGCGTCGACTACTTCAACCTCGACACACACGGTTTTCCCTCTTAAATGCACATGAAAAGAGGGGATAATGCCATGTGGTCGAAACGAACGACAGTCGAAAGTGGTAAGAAGAGTAGGTGACAGAGACAAAACAGGTTGGCCAATGGCCTTCCAACATGCCAAAGACATTACACATGTTGAGGCGCCCTCATCAACCACTGTGCAGAAAATGTTTCGTTTACAAGTTTTTGTGGTGTAAGCCACTACTATCTAGAATTCTACGTGGTAAGGGATACAAGGTTTTAAGTCGGTCTTATCAAGCATGATTGTATCCGGATTACAAGTCTCGGTGGATCCTAAAGCGGCTAACAAAGCCTTTCTCTGGGAAGGGAAGCTTTGGAGGACTTCCAAAGTAGACATCACACAAGGGGTTTGAGAAAAATCCTCCACCACAGAGTAGTTCTGGGTGGCCCTTGCATTTGGGTTGTGAGAAGCTTTCTTAAACGCACCTTTTGGGATGTGTGTCATGGTTTCGCCCAATTTCTTCTTGATCTGGAGAGGAAGAGATGGGGTTTCATCTTCTTTACCTTTTTCAAAGGTGCTTGGCTTGCTGTAATCATGTGCTCTAGTCGATATATAGGCATCATCTTTCATCATATACACATTCATGGATGTAGGATTGTTTGAAGACGGAGGGGGTCCTTGGCTGCCCCCTTCCACGCTTGTAGAGGCTTGAGTTAGATTTTGGCCATGTTGAAAAGGGTTTGTTAACACAGTCGGTTGCTGCTATGATAATAAATTTTGGGCCTCTGCGAGCCGAGGGCATTGGTGAGTCGAGTGGTCTTCCATGCACAGATTACATGGGTACATCGACTTCCTTTTGTCATTGTTTCCCCCACCAACATTATTAGTGGGTTTCTTATCTTCTTTACCCTTCTTACGTTGTTTCTTCTTTCCATTAGGCTGTTGGGTGGCCTTCGGATTTGTCAACTGCACACTGTGTACATCCGACATTTGGGTAGGGGGAGCAGATAGAATAGTAGTCTGGCTCATCACTGTATGCTGGATAGACAATTGATGCATTTGTTTTGTCAGTTGTTCAACGGGCTTTGTTTGTGCTGAACCAAAAATACCATCGGCATGTGGTCCAACTCTCTGTCTATTTTTATCAAGTATTGATCATGGCACATCTGGAAAGATCTCGTACAGTAGACCGGACTAAGAATAGATTAGCTCAAGCTGTTGAGCTCTCATGATTGCATATTCTTCCAAAAACACTCTGGACGTCGCGACATCTTTGGATAACTGTGGGAACAAAGACTTAAGGAACCACTCAAGCAGGAATGCTGGTGGGAATGGCACCTTAATCAAACTCTTCTGGCATCTCCATTCTCGAATGTGATTAGAGATATGGTCCACCTTTGTCTGTTCGAAATTGGCCAGCAATTATGTGCCATCTTTGTATCTCACAGATAATTGGAAATGGTTTAGGAAAGCCATAGCCAATTCACCGAAGGAAGAGTATCTTGAGCGGTCAAGCTCAATGTACCATTTTTCATCACTCCCAATGAGAGTACGTTGAAATAATCGCAACTGTACAGATTCATCTTTCAATGAATTAGATGAGCACCAAAGGTGAAAAGTAGTCACATGATCTCTTGGATCTTCATTAGGCTTGGCTTCGAACTTTGGTATGTCCGAAGGAAACTTCATCGGCATAGGGAACCAACACAGATCGTGACAGACAAGGTCATTCAACAACCTTGTTAAGTCTGACAAGTGCAAGGTTGCCAGGAAAGGTAGTTTGGGTTGTTGGTGATAACCATGGAAAAATGGGCCTAGAGTTTGACTAGCACCAGGTTGCTAGGAAAAGTTTCGTTGATGGACAGGGTTCTGGTAAAAACCATGGCCATGACCAGCGTACAGATTTTTCATTCGAGGAGACATCATCGACGGATTCCCGAAATAGGATGTAGATGGTTGGGCGTGCATTACATTTGGAGGACTTTGGGAAGTGTTTCCCCATGCCAATCCCATGGGCATAGGTATTGCACCTTGACTGGGGTTCCATTGGTTGTGAAATGAATTGCCCTAGATCAACATTCTCGATGAGGGAACCAATCCTTGCCAAGAATTCCAAGGTCCTGATGTGGAAGAAGTTCCTAGGTTTACCCCCTGTGTAGGAATAGTACCTTGCATAGGATTAGGTTAGCCATAACTAGGGTTTCCCCCAGTTGGGAAAGCAGTTGACGAGAAAGAACTGTTACCAAACACACTGAATAAAGAAAAAGATGTCGACCCTACCGACATATTATGAGAAGGTGGTCCTTGACTCCCTACTCCAAATGAACTATGGTGTGTGTTTGGCCCAGTGGATTGCTGGTGGGTATCGCCGAGCAAAGGGGACGAAGGAGGTATATGAACTCCCCCATAAGGGAAAGCGTTAAAAGGAGCTGAAGTGCCCCCCATGGGTCCTTGTAGAGGAGCATTAGAGCTCCCTACCCCCAGGCCTAAAGTCTGTAAAGTGGAGTAGTATAGTATAGGTCTTATACCTGAGGTAGGCATCTCGTATGAGAACAGAGGGCCTGTCTCAGTCTGTGTGAAAGGAGTAGTGGCCACCACCAAAGATGAGATCAGACCACTACTCGAGGTAGAGGTATTCGAGACCATGTTGGCTCGAACCGACAATGGTGGGTTAGGAGGTGGAACATCCCCTCTGGTGATAGCCGAAGTGGGAATAAAACAATTCCCATAAGAAGTGGCAACATTTGTTTCCATTGCTACATCTGACACTGTTTGGCACCCGTAAGGATAAATCTGTATCATGATGGGTGCTAAAAGATCAGTGGTTGGAGTTTTGGGTGGACCGAGAGCTTTCGCTCCAAGGTATGAAATAGTTGGTTCCTCCGGATGTTGGTCGGGCATAGTTTCCTGTGATCTGATCGCTTCAAAAGACCCTTGTTGGTCTAGCTTTCTCCTTAGCGGTGGCAGGGGTGGCTCTAGTGTAAACAATGGCAGGTCAAGAATCCTTCATGACTGGTAGAGCTCATGATCCTCCACTATGTGAGAATATCAAAGACACACTAGGGATTTCTATTCATTAAAAAACAACATACATTAGAAAAAAGACCCTACAAGATAAAACAAGCAAAAACTAAACTAGTTGGAAGAACAGTTACAACAACCAAAACTAGAGCAACTTACCGGTGTAAGTGCAACTTGAAAATGGAAGCACCCTCTGGGTATACTCTACAAAGTGTGGCCCGATGTTTTTCCTAGGTACTGCGGTATACCCCCGCAGTCACCTGTGTATGTCACTAAAAAAGATATGCAACTAGGTTGCCAGTGCACGAACATTCACCAGGAGGGTACAATCGACAGTCGGGTAGACATAAATGAGCAGGGTATCAAGCCCAAAACCTATCAAGGGTATCGAAAGAAAGTGGTCCGAAAGACAACTGAGGACCTCGAATGGATTCGAGACCCACGAAGCTCCGTGGAAAATGCAATCAATGAAATACCAAGACAAGCCCTCTATATGTGTTCTCCACTATCATTGGTCTGGATTTGGAGGGGTTATCTCTGCTACCTTTCCGCATGCAACCTCGTGTTTAGCCCCTATGTTAGAGGGGGATCTCGGATAACTTTCATGATACTAGACTTGGACACTCCCTAACTCAGACTAGAATGTTTGATTTAATGGCCTTGAAGAGTTTCCTCTCCAACCTAATTCAAGGCCCTAACCCTAAACTAGTCAGTTGACCCTAGAAACATAAAAAGTCTAATTAATTTTAGATTTAGCGTTAATTTTTATGGCTTGTCTTAAGTCAAAGGTTATGAAAGTGAAACTAGTGATGTTTTGAGAAATGAAAAGAAAGATAAACAAAAGGCTGGAAGCAAAATAACTTCCTCTTGACAAACATATTTGCTCTTTTAAATTCTCTAACCAACTTTTCAAAATAAAATTTCCTAAGATCTTTGAAAAACAAACTCAAAAAATAATTTCACTCGACTACGAGCTACTTATTTTCTAATCAACTGTCAAGAACTTATGAAAGCAAAGACTTTTTCTAGTTACTAATGCACACCAACAACTATTTAGCCAAACAAAGAAAGATTTATTTTTTATTTTTTATTTGAATGCTCACAAAGAAAAAAGTAAAAATATCGACAAGTAAAGACCAACAAAACTTCTGGCCTAAGCGCAAATTGCAAAGAGTCACATTTTTAAAAGTAACACACAAGCAGATTAAAATGGACTCTCACACTTGTCTAAAAACCCTATAAAAGGAAAATTTTGAGGAAAATTTCTTAATGAAAAAGAAAGCTATTGTTGTGATCAAACCTAAGTTACTGACCACTATGACAGAGACCAACAAACCTGAGAGGTATAAACTCTTGAAAAAGAAAAGGACGACTTCCTCTCCTTAAACAAAAAATTTTCTTCACAGGCACGCTGTAGACAGTTCAATAACAAGCGTGTGCACACGAGTTGTGTAAATTTAGGGTGTGTATACACACGTGCAGACCTTATGAAGGCCACATGTACTTTTGAAACTCTTCAAAAAAATGAAAAAACAAGCAATCAACCACTGACAGATACTACTGGTATTAAGAACTAGAATGTCTTGAAGACTCAGAAACTTACTTTGTCAGAAAAAAGAAAACAATTCAAGGAAAATTTCATAGAAAAAAAACCAATATGAGGTGGAACATAAGCTATAAAACTTCAAAAATAGAGCCCAGAATGAGTTCCAGAAAACCCTTGAGGAGGATCACTTCTGACAGGGGAGAGGATGACTGCCTCTCTAAAAGAAATCTTCTGAAATCATACACGTGACTGACACTTCATCAGCTAGTGTGTACACGCGAGCTGTGTCAAGGTAGGGCACGGGTACATGTGTGCAGGCCTTATACAGGCCGCGTGTACCTCTGTGGGTCCCATAAAAAAAATGCAGTGAAGCAAAGAAACCGAGATAACTGGTATGGAAGACCAGAATCTCTATTAGCTCAGACTATTGCAGAAACTTTAAAAATAAGGAATGAAACCAATTATTATTTTTTTTAAAATACCCAAGAAAAACATTCCCAGAAACCCTAGAGATCCCTAGTATGGTCGCCAATTCTGTTGTGGGTGGGAATCCCTCCTATGGACTTAGCATTTAAGGGATCTAATCATGCATCTAGAAAATGACCATTTCAAAGGCCTCTACTCTTTCCTATTCTCCCCACAAAAATCCCCACATTCATGCAATACAAAGGTGTAAATGAGATTCAGTAACTATACCTTAAGTCCTTCATTTGATGTCAATCCCTTTGCTTTCACTGACTCTTTGATTGCAAGCCTCCTCCCAAAGATGACCTGCATTCACACATGAACAAACAAAAATCTGCGAACATGCATTTCATATACTAATTATTGGGTTTGTTGTGACAATATCATAAAATAAACATTCAACTTGAACACATGATATGGTGGGATGGGAAAAGTATTCCTTTTTGTATTAATCTTCACAAGAGTAAAATTACAATATGTTGTCGGCACTGCTCCTCGAAACTGGTCCTGGGCTCCTCTTCAACTGTCCTCCAACTGCTTTTCTCTATACTTCTCTTTGCACAAGGATGGCTAAACGTTGGGACAAGGGGAATGCTCAATTGGGTATAGTTTATTTACTATGATTTTCGTCCTTTCAAATGAGGCCCCTACCCCTTATTTTATAGGCTAGAAGGAGCTAGGTATTTGGTCAAATGACCAGCCATGCATGGCCGAAAGGTTTAGTTAACTTACCCAAAGATATGTGTTCCATCAAAAACTTTCCTTTTTCCATGCTTTTGTAGGTACATGTGGGTTGTATTGGGACATCTAGCGTGTACATGCGTGCAGTAATGGAGCAGGGCGTGTGGGCCTTTATAAAGGTTTTTTTTAAGAAGAGTTGTTCAATAGTGTTTTGGCAAAGAAGGAATCTGAGATCGCCTGATGCCAGGTAAGCATATCTAGTGCAAATTAGAGTTATAACAGATGCCCCCTAATGTGTGAGGTCAAAAGAGAATCTGATGGATGAAATACATTATCAATCTTCACCAACATTCCAAATAAGTGAGCCCAGGGACCAAAAATCGGGAGATGCCATCTGCAAAATAACAATTGTCTCACCGAGGCGGGCATACCCATGCTCAGGATGAAATAAAATCATGGCTACCAATCAAATAAACTGTAGATCCATGCCATATAACTATATAAAGTGTAGCCGCGAGAAATACACAGCGGAGATACATCTTGAAATCAAAAAATATATACATGTATAGTATCCATCTTCTAGAAGCTGTTAAGGCCTAATGGCTGGAGATGAGGTCTTCAGAGCTCGAGCAACAACTTCAAAATATTCAAAACTCGGGTAGGAGTGTAACATGAGTGCATGAATTCACTACCCAGAGGTCTTCGATGACTCATCGTTCATGGACTAGAGAATATTAATGATCAGACTGAAGGCTTTATTGATTTCAAACAAAGACTTGATTGGACTTTCGGGATGGTCGGGCATGAGGGAAAGAGACAAACTGTAGAGGGGACAACTTAGGCTTGGTAAAAACTTCCCTTGGACAATAGCACGACAAATGCTGAGACTCAGATAGCATGGCATTGACATAAGTTCATGATTCAGGAGGCAATGCAAACTCTCCATATGTTTGGAAGAATAACCAAACGGAGGAGGACACAACTCTATGTAGCGAGAAAAACTTCCTAAGGTCATATTAAATCACAGAGATTGAAGAACAAATAGAAGGATGTGCTTTATCCAAGGGTGACTCATTGTGCTACCAATACAAAGAAAATACTTTTCCCTTCCTCTTTGTGGGGTATATTTGATTTTTTTTGTCATTTTCAATAATTTTGGAAAAAGAATAAAAGAATGCTACATTACAAAGGAGGAATGAGTGAAACAAACATACTAGTTCTAGGTGCAAGGACAAGACTGATGCTCATAGCAAGGACATTCGGAAAAATCCCTCCCGGGGCCAAAGGTGTCAAGAAGCAGAGGCAAAGTGCTACAGGGCTAGCGTATAAGGCATGCTTCAGATGGTTCAGTTGAGAGCAACATGGAGACGACATTAGGCTAAAGATGTGGGTATGAAAATGCGATGAATAAGACACACAATGGTAGCGTCCTTCGATGTAATTTTAACGAGCTCAGAGAAGGTAAGCTCGACGGTTTTTCATATTTAGAGTGTCTGAAAAAACGTAAAAGGAGACTTTGTTGGGGTACCTGTTTCGAAGGTAGTCTGGTCAGTTCGAAAAAGGGGTAAACTAGCACCGATAAGACGTCTATTCAAAACCATTTTAACGAGTGTGATAAAGACAATATCACTCGGCAATTTTTTCGTTTTTAAGGACTCTGAAAAAATCTTAACTATGGACTCTGTCAGGAATGTTCTTCTGGACCATTTTAACAAGTGTGAAAGAATAAGGTCACTCGACGATCTTTTCAATTTTAGGGAGTCTGAAAAGAGCTTAACTATGGACTCTGTGGGGGTTTCTTTTTCATAAATTTAGTCCCCCAGGCCTGAAAAAGGGCTAAAATTATACCTGAGAATACTCTTCTAGAGATTCGAGGCCTCTAGATTATACCTTTGTTCATACAGTTGACCGTCCGGACTGAAAAAAGGGTAAACTACCACTGTATAGACTTGACTTCAAATTTCAGTTTAATGAGCATGAAAGGCCACAAGATCGCTCAACAATCTTTTCATGTTTAGAGGGTCTGGAAAGGGCTTAAAAGAAGACCCATTATATTTTTGGGAGTCCCGAGGGTGAGGTCAAGAGTGATAAGGAATCATGCAAATGAGGCTCAAACTCGTAATCAGGAAAAACTAAAAGGGACTCCCAAGCCTATAGTCATTTGTGACAGCATGGACACCATAATGCAAACAGGATCTACCTAGGGCATCCATGTTATGGTAAGATCTACCACCAAATTACGACACTTCTAAAGAAACAATAATGGTTATGTGTCACAACTTGGTGGGATTGATCCTATGGCAAAGAGGAAAATACAATGATATGCAAAAAGTGGAGGTGGAATCCTAACTTAAATGCAATGAGTTGGAAAAAATGACTTTTTTCCAAACGACCGTCAAAACCCCCTAAATCTCAAAAAAAATTCCCAATACCCAAAGTAATACTTCCCGTGACCATCCAAAGAAGACTCTTGAACCATCTTAAATGATTTTGAGTTTAGAAAAAATGACAAAAGGGTCCGAAAATTGACAAAAAAGGGCCAAAAACTCTATAAATAGAAGCTGGCAGCTCATTAGAACCATTGTTAGTTCAGAAATTGACTAAAATCCAAAATTGCCCCTTTGTGAAAAGAATTGATTCTGAGAGCCTTAGTGGACGAAACAACCATCTGCTTAGACCAAGTAAGTATAAACTACCTCATCTTGCAATCCAATTCTTTATTTATGCATTTAGTTTCATTTTTGAGTAGGGCGTCGACCTTCAAAAGGTCGACCCTACATCCACGTAGGTTGTCCTATGACAGCCCGTGTGTACACTCACTCTGTCTTATGGCAGACCGCGTGTACACGTGACTGTCATCACAATAGCCCGCGTGGACACTCCATTTAGTGCGAAAAAAGTTAAAAAATCAAGAGTTAATTCTCCTAAACTTTTCCTATGTGCAGGATGTATGTACACTGGAGAGAAAGAGAGAATGAAGATATTAGTGCACTAGTTGGGGAAGACCCTAATGTTGTTGCTGCGTTAATGCAATGTGGATTGTTAAAAAAAATTATGTGTCCTTTCATGTGAGCACAACCTAGGCTACTGAATGCCTTGGTTGACTATTGGCATCCCGATGCAGAGGCCTTTGTGCTAGAGGGGCAGTCATTGGTTCAAATGATAGAGGATGTATACTTTCTGATTGGCCTCTCCAGGAGAGGGGAACTAGTCAATTTCTGTACGTTTCCCTCTGGGCCTCATAATATATCGGAGTTGATTGGGCTCCATTGTGAGGAGGGTACAGACCGAACAAGCTCGCAAGTGCCAATAAGAAAGATCTCAAAATTAGCACTGCAGGCGATCGTGTTGCTCATCGGGCGGATTACTGGGTCTGTGACTTTGCATCAGGCATCTCATGCACAGATGAACTATGCAGTTTAGTGCTTGAATGCACATATTTTTTATTGGAGCACCACATTACTGGATTGTATGAAGAGGCAGCTAACAGACTGTCAGTTGTGGACTCAGAGGAACTTCGGGTTTGGAATGATTCTTTGCTCTTTCTTCTTTGAAAGAGTGCCTAGTTTCATCACTAGAGAGGTGGTACGAGGGCATCAGGCCTCTCTTCCCGCGATATGCAGATAGGTGGTGTTGCTGCCATGATAGGGGGGAGGAAGGACCAATGAGTCCTTTGATGACGACTTTTTTGCTTGGTTGTCACGACAGATCCTAGTCATAGAGGATTACCCTTATGCTGGGATTGACTTCTCGAGAGATCCTGTGATACTGGTACATCCCGATGAGGAGCGAGGAGAGATGGGTAAGTTTGCATTGTTTGTTTTTTTTTGTTAAACATATGTAGTTTTTATGTTGTTTTATATATATATATATCATTTTTTTTTATACGAGAGCATTTGAAAGTTATGTGTCTATTACGTGCAGATGTTGGGCTAGTGCGACCAGCAAATTACGTGAGGAACAAGCGACGTCCTTGGCCAGGGGCCACACCCGCCACCACTGGGGGACCAACTGTAGCAGGAGAGCTTCCAGCCGGTGAGGCTGAGAGGGTTCTGAGATGAGTAGAGAGAGAAATTTTACCTCGCTCACTCGTACAGTCCCCATGGCAGAGATTGAGGATCTGCCACCATCTATGTAGCCTCATGTAGTGGGGGTGCCACAGACATGGGTCCGGATTTTTCGGCGTTTGGAAAACGTTGTTGATTATTACAACAGGGCCCACAAGCCCCATCCTTAGTTAGGTTGGAATTTTCATGTGCTATGGGCACTACTAGTATATTTTTTGAGGGAATAATCCCCATGACTCATTACTGGTCATATTTTTGAGGTGCTTGTGCCCATCTATGTACTCTGATGATTTTGATATTATATATGGATTTTTATGTCTTTTTGTGGGTTTATGGAACACATCTAGTTTACAAATGTATTTACATGTGTGTGTGTATTTTTATTTACATGTGTGAAATATGAAAATCTAATACATGATTAGCTAGGGCGTTTGTAACTTGATTCAATCTCCTAGGAATATGGATATATGTAATATAATCAAAGCTGCATTCTAAGAGATGTACCCTAAGGAACCGTCGATGTAGAGTAGGATCGTAAATGCGGTACACTCCATTTAACTGAGACACAACCAGTTGAGCGTCTAAATATACCCAAAGGTGAGAAATACCATGTGACAACGCATCACACATCAATTCTAGAACTTCAGTCTATTCGACAACATTATTTGTGGTGTCACCTAAACAGATACCTCCTGAAGATAACAACTGGCCGTGAGGTGTGTAGATTACCCAGAAGTGGAAGCAAGCCTCTGAGTGTGTCGATTGGCGCTATCCGCAAACCCAATGAACACCTCTGATTCACTTGACATCTTCCATAGTGAAAAAGATGACATCAACACAACACATCCATAAAACCAAAAAGGGGGTAAAAACTAAAACATGCAAATGTACAGGAACTATACATATGTTACAAAAAGTTACCCAAGGTGACCTACCTATGAGTAATACTTCTTGAGGTAGAACCCATTTCTAGGCTTCACCAAAGCATTTCCCTCAAAGTCTACCAGATGATAAGCACCCCTTTTTAGAACCTCTTTTACGATGAAAGGTTCGAACCACATGGGTTTGAATTTGCCTGCCCCCAGGGAGTGCTTATCATGGTCATAGATCAGGACAAGGTCACCTTGAGATAAAATCCAAGGATGAATGGAACAATCATACTAACACTTGAATTTTTGTTTGTGATCCTCATTGGCCAGGTACGCATCACGATGCTTCTCATTGAGATGCTCAAGGTATAATAATCTCTCTTCAAGTGGATAAGTGTCTAGCAGTAACTATACTGCCAACTTTAGGGATGATATCTGACATTCTATAGGCAAGACCGCTTCCATCCTGTAAACGAGTTGAAAAGGTGAGAAACCAGTTGCAGTCTTAAAAGACATTCGGTAAGCCCATAATGTCAAGTATAACATCAAATGCCAATTTGACTTGGCCGAATTGATCGTTCATTGTAGGATGGTCTTAATATATTTATTTATAGCTTCTACCTGACCATTCGCTTGGGGGTAGTAGGGTGATGAATGTTCTTGCCACAACCCAAGATTTGATGTTAATTTGGTCATCATTTGGTTCTAAAAGTGATTGTCATGGTCAGTGACAATCTCTCTCGGGATGCTAAACCTTGCGATTATCTGGTTGAACAAAAAGAGAGATGCAGTCTCTCCATCATCTTTAAATGCTGGCATAACTTCGACCCACTTTCTAAAGTAGTTGACGGCTACAATGATATAACAGTGCCCACTTCTTGAAGGAGGGTTGCATGTAGTGTAATCAATCCTCCACTTGGTGAAGGGATCAATTGTGATGATAGGAAACATGGGAGCGAGATGTGCCCTCATCTTCCAAGAGAAAATATGAGATGGGTGGCACTTCTTGACAGATGCGATACAATCTTTGATTAGTGTCGACCAGAAGTAACTGGATCGTAAAATATTTTGGGTTGTTTCCAACCCAGACAAATGACCACCACATGCTCCAGTATGGTAATCGTTAGTCATGATTTTCGCTTCTTCATGAGTGAGGCATTGGCGGAGAATGTAATCTACACCTCGACGATAGAGAGTGTCCTCAAGGATGAGATAGTTGTTGGCCTGATGATGTATACGATGACGTTCATCATGAGAAGCAGAGGTGGGGCACTTCAAAGTCTGGAGATAGACAATAATATCTCCATACCAGGGGTCCGAAGATGCTATAAAAAACATATCTCCTTGAATAGGCGATTCTTCGGGCATAACATCAACTGACTCGACCGGAAGTTCCGAGATAAGTTCTGCAAAGACCAGTGACTTTTTGGATTTCGCCGAAATGAAATCTAAGTCAAATTCCTAGAGGAAGGCTATCCATATACTGATATTTCCACCAATTACCCATCGTGTCAAAACGTATTGAAACAGATTCACAATGGCAATGATGGTTGTCTTGCGAAACACAACATAATGAAGGAACCATTGGACAACATGGACTGTTGTTGTCATAAACCTAATTTGCACCAGACATGCTTACCTGGCATCAGGCCATCTCAGATTCCTTCTTTTCCAAAACACTGTTGAACAACTCTTCTTAAAACCCCCTTTTATAAAGGCCCACGTGCCGTGATACTTTACTACACATGTGTACATGCTAGCTGACCCAAGACAGTGTTGGAAAATGTTTAACAAGCAGTGTAAGATTGTCATTGATGGAAAGTACAGTAGTAATGATGGCTTGAGTATAGCAACAATGATCAACAAGCAAAGAGAAGATAAGTCTAGGAAGATTGAATGATCGAAGGCAACACAACATTGACAAAATGATCGAAGGCTTGAGAAGCATTTCTAATCGCTGGATCCCATCCAAAATTCCCGATAGCATGAGGGCCATCAGATCTGAATAAAAACAAGAAGAGGGTGCTAAAGAGGAGAATAGATCTCAGGCGTCAGATCTGAGCGGAGGGTCCGACCACCGTTGGATCGAGGAAAACCTGCACGATCTTTAAAAGTGCAGGGAGTAGAGGGCTCACAAATCCCGGAAGCAGGAGGACCGTCCATCTCAGGGGGTTATCTGGACCGTTGATCAGAGTTTCGAGGATCATGTGTTGGAAATTTCAAAGAAACAATGCAACAGAAATCCTGATTTCTCGATATACAAAATATCGACGTAATCTGAGCCATCAAATCAAGATCACATCTGAACCATCGACTCGACTCACGTCAGCAGACCATGTCAGCTAGGAACACGTGTCACAACTAGGTAATGACAAGTGTTAGACTGATTCAACATTTCAGGCACATGTAAGTCATGAATCAGAGTGACACGTGGCAGTATTCAACACGTGTCAATCCACGTGTGACGTCAGCATATGGACACCTTGTTGGAGTTTCGAGGATTGAGTGTTGAAGTTGTCAAAGCACATTGACATCAGGAATCCTGATATTGTGATATGCAAAATCACGATGTAATCTGAGACGTCAGATCAAGCTTTGATCTGGACCATTGATTCCAGTCAATGGAGAGGCATCGGGGATCGAGAGTTGGACATGAAAAAGATTATTGACATCAGGAACCCCGATTTCGCGATATGCGAATTCACGATTTAATCGCAGCCGTTAAGTTAAGAAGTGACCTGGACCATTGATCTGATTTCTTTATGGAGTATTGGGGATCGAAACTTTGAAGTGACAAAAACACTGGACATCAAGGATGTCGAAATCACGATATGCGAAGTCGTGATTTAATCGCAGCCGTTGAATAGAGATTAGATCTGGACCATTGACATAACTCCATATCGGAGTTTCGCGGATCGCGACATCAAGAGGAATAGAAAACAAGGCAACAAGAATGTCAAAATCGTGATATGCAATATGGCGATTCAATCACAACCGTTAAATCAAGATTGGATCTGGATCGTTGATGTAACTCCATATCGGAGTTTCGGGGATCACGACTTGGAACACAATGCAACAGGAATGCCTAAATGTCGAAACCCGATTTAAAGGAAAGATTAATAAAGCTCATCCAACGATGTAGATTAACCTGAAGGAGATTTGAGGGCCACTGTTGCACGACACAATGAAACTGCTAGAAACCATTGATGGTTTCTACCAGAGGATGCGAAGACACTTTGGGATGACTGACAGAGGAGGTGAAGAGTCTCTAAGAGGAATGAAGATGTTATTGGAGGGATTGACAGATGGATGAGCATGGAAGCCTGTAACTAAAACAGAGAAGGTGAGCTCGACTGTCACAGAGAAGACGAAGAGTCCCAACTGCCAAAGAGGCTGAGGAATCTCAGCATAACATCCAGTGATGTTGAACGTGTGGGAAAACGTCCAGAGAAGCTGAAGAGTTACGATGATGATCACACAGAGAACTCGAGAGGTGGAGGAGATTGGCATGGTATGAGCATGCAGAGGAATAGCGAATATTGCATGCACAAGATGCACAGAAGCTATATATACACGGTACAAAGAAGAGAAGGGATGTTGTTTCTATTGGTGGTTGCTGTGGTTGTTGTCGGTGAAGGTGATTCATGTGTGAAGAAGGAGGAGAGTGCAATAGCTAAATAGAATAGAAGAGGAACTGTGTAGTGAATGGACATGGAGCATAGAACATAAAAAGTGGAAGAGCAGACAACGCAAGTGATGTGTGCAGAAAGGCAATGAGGCAGACAAAGCAATGAAATGCAGCAGAACAGTGATAAGTCTGGTAAGCCATTGTTGAACATCATATCACTGTAATAAGTTTCAGTAGCAAAGATTTATATTTTAGGGTGGTTGGGAGGAGCTAGGGAGGACTGGTGTCCTCAAAGGTTTAAGTGGGTGCTTGAACACAGGGAGTTGGTGCTTGCTTCTAGTTGGTGCTAGAGAAACTAGGGAGTTGGTGCTTCCTTCTAGTTGGTGCTAGAGAAACCAGGGAGTTGGTGCTTCCTTCTAGTTGGTGCTAGAGAAACCAGGGAGTTGGTGCCTCCTTCTAGTGGGTTCTAGAGAAAATAGAGAGTTGGTTCTCTCAGCAAGTTGCAGCTTGCAAAACTGAGGTTGTAGCCTCATTATGAGTTGGTGCTCATATGTATGATACTGTAAAGAATGTAACCATTACTTATCATATAAAGGAAAAGAGGTTTTTACCCTGCATGG
>ML780670.1:847003-867081 GCA_009831015.1 Picea engelmannii
TCGACATGTCCCTCAACTACAATCTCTTGTTAGGAAGGAGTTTGACTTATGCCATGCAAGCAGTGGTTGCTACAGTTTTTTGGGTCTTGTTGTTTCCACACGAGGACCGGATTGTGACCATTGATCAATTGTCTTTCTCCAGACCTGACCCTTCATTGGGGGTATCCGCAGTCTCGATGATTGATAATCCCCAACTAGGCATAGGCAATGTAGGGGTTGATTTTTGCCCATGTTTGATGGGTACCTTCGATTACCCGCCCCCTCAAGGTGATGTCAAGTTCATATCCGACCACCATAAGGTTGATATTTTCCAAGTTTTGTCGTTTCGCATGACTTACTTCAACGATCCATGGATGCTTCCTTCCCCATCAGCCACGATGGATGGGACAAGGCACCCATGCATGTCCATACCCTTGTCCGTAGCTAAAGTAGCGTACTCTTTATTCTAGCAAGCTTCGGCCAACACAGATCCAACTCCTACACAAGAGTTAGATCCACCTCTATATCCTATTTGGGCTCAAGGTTATCTCGCTGACACTGATTCGTTAGAATTAGTATTTCCCTCTAACGAAGTAGTAATCGAAGCAATGACTAGTCTGGATAAATCCTGGAATGATCTCCATCACAGATCATACTTCCTCCCAGAGTTAAATAGAATCGAAGCTGGAGAATTCACCTTGACTATGAATGGAGATAGGTCTTGTCCTTTTAATCCCTTAGCTACACATGAGGTCTATGCCGAGGGTAATATGGAAACCATCACTGAAACCATACAGATCAATATCTCCATAACCCCTGGCATTGTGGAGAATGTTTTCGCCGGAGCTGACTACTCCCCCGGAGAGATTCAAATCTACACAGATCTATTTAAAGAATTCCACGATGTTTTTTCCTAGTCTTATGAGGAAATGACAGGCATTGATCCAAAAATAGTCAAACATGAAATCACAACTTATCCAGATGCCAAGCCTATTTGGCAGAATCTTCATCTAGTTAATCCTAGGAAAGAAGCAACCATTAAGGTTGAAGTTGAAAAACTGCTAAAAGTCGGTTTTATCTATCCTATCCATTTGACCCAATGGGTGTCAAATCCTATGTCGATCAATAAGAAATAGGGCACAACTCGTGTATGTACAGACTTCTGTGATTTGAACAAGGCATGTCCAAAAGATAATTTTTCCACACCATTCATCGACCAGATAATTGATGAATGTGCAGGTTACGAGGCCTTCTCTTTCATGGATGGTTTTTCAGGATATAATCAAATACAAATCAAACCCGAAGACCAGCACAAAATGACATTCATTTGTCCATGGGATACATTCGCGTATCGTAAGATTCCCTTTGGTCTCAAAAATGCTGGCATGACCTTTGAGCGGGCCATGTCTTTTGCTTTCCATGATCTCAAGCATATAGTCGAGGTCTATTTAGATGATTTAGCATCTTGATCTCGCAAGAGAATAGATAATCCCACACACCTTTGACTTATCTTTGAGCGATGTCGCTACTTCTGGATTCGCTTGAATCCAAACAAGTGCAGCTTTTGCGTAACATCAGGATGTTTGTTAGGTTTCATAGTGTCAACAATAGGGATCATGGTTGATCCTCTCAAGGTTGAGGCAATAATTCAGTTGCCTCCCCCACGCACAATCCTTCAACTTCAGAGTCTACAGGGCAAGGAAATTTTTTTAATACGTTTCATCACCAACTATGCCGAGATCAAAAAGGGATTTATGCACTTACTGAAGAAGGAAGTTCCTTTTTATTGGGACGATGCCACTTAATGCTCTTTCGAAGCATTGAAACATGCCCTCACAACTGCCCCTCTGATTTGGCCACCTAACTATAACAAAGATTTCTTATTATACCTGGTTGCAGCAGAGTCAACCATCAGCATGGTCTTAGTTCAGGAAGATGATTTGTTCTCAGAATATGTGATATATTACCTGAGCTGAGACCTAGTCAGACCGGAACTCAATTATTCTCATATCAAAAAACTTGCATTGGCAGTAGTCCATGTTGTTCAATGGTTCCGTCATTATGTTTTTTTTCACAAGACCACAGTCATTGCTATTGTGAATCCATTCCAGTACATGTTGACACGACGGGCAATAGGCAGAAAGATCAGTAGATGGATAGTTGTCCTCCAGGAGTTTGACTTAGATTTCGTTTTAGCGAAATCCAAAAAGTTGCTGGTCTTCGCAGAACTTATTTCAGAACATCCGGTTGAGTCAGGTGATGTTGTGCCTGAAGAGTCGCCTATCAGAGGAGATATATTTTTGATCACATCTTTGGATCCCTGGTATAGAGATATAATTATCTATCTCCTAACCTTGAAGTGCCCCACCTCTGCTTCTCGTGATGAGCGTTGTCGTATATTCCATCAGGCCAAGAATTATCTCATACTCGATGATACATTGTATCAAAGAGGTGTAGACTACATCCTGCGCCGATGTCTCACTCACTAAGAAGAAGTTATCGTGCTTAATGATTTCCATACCGAAGCATGTAGCGTTCATTTGTCTGGGTTGGAAACAACCCAAAAGATTTTACAAGCAGGTTACTTTTGGCCGACACTAATAAAAGATTGTATCAAGTTGGCCAAAAAGTGCGACCCATGTCAGATCTTCTGTCGAAAGATGAGGGCACATCCCGCTCCCATGTTTCCTATCATCACAGTTGGCCCCTTCACCAAGTGGGGGATTGATTACACTACATGGAACCCTCCTTCATCAAGGGGGCATCGTTATATCATTGTAGCCGTAGACTACTTCATGAAGTGGGTTGAAGCTATGCCAACATTTAAAGATGATGGAGAGACTGCGACTCTCTTTTTATTCAACTAGATAATAGCAAGGTTCGATGTCCTGAGAGAGATTGTCACTGACCATGGAAGTCACTTTCAGAACCAGATGATGACTGAGTCAACATCGAAGCTTGGGTTGCAGCAATAACATTCGTCACCCTACTACCCCCAAGCAAATGGTCAGGTGGAAGCTGTAAAGAAATCTCTTAAGACCATCCTACAGCGAACGATCAACTCAGCCAAGTCAAATTGGCATTTGATGTTATACTCGACATTATGGGCTTACCAAATGTCTATTAATACTGCAACCGGTTTCTCACCTTTTCAACTCATTTACGGGCTGGGAGCAGTCTTGCCTATCGAATGTCAGATCCCGTCCCTAGAGTTGGCAGTACAATTATTGCCAGACACTTCTCCACTTGAAGAACAATTATTATAACTTGAGCGGATCAATGAGCAGCGTCGTGATGCGGCCCTGGCCAATGAGGCTCACAAGCATAAAGTCAAGTGTCAGTATGATCGGTCCATGCATCCTCAGATTTTCTCTGAAGGTGACCTTGTCCTGGTCTATGACAGAGATAAGGACCCCCTGGGGGAAGGAAAATTCAAACCCATGTGGTTCAGACCTTTCATCATAAAAGAGGTTCTAAAAAAGGGTGCTTATTGTCTAGTTGAATTTGAAGGGAATGCTTTGGCAGAGCCTAGAAATGGGCTCTACCTCAAGAAGTATTACTCATAGGTAGGTCACCATGGGTAACTTTTTGTAACATATGTATAGTCTTTGTACTATTACTTTGTAGTTTATTTTAGTATTATGGACGTATCATTTTTTATGTTATCTTTGGTGACTGTGGCAGATGTCAAGTGAATCCAAGGTGTTCCTTGGGTAGGCAGACGATGCTAGCCGACACACTCGGAGGCTTGTCTCTGCAGCTTGGGTAACTTTTACACCTTGAGGCCAATTATTATCTTTCGGAGGTATATGCTTAGGTGACACCACAAACAATGTCCCTGAGTACAGTGCAGTTATTGAGTTGCTTCGTGACACCTTGTCATTTGGTATCTCTCATCTCCAGGTCAATTTTGATGCTCAACTAGTTGTGTCTTAGTTAAATAGAGATTACCATGTTCATGATTTGACTTTACATCGACGATTCCTTAGAATACATCTCTTAAAATGAAGATTTGATTATATTACATATTTTCATGTTCTTAGGAGTTTAAACCAAATTACAAATACTCTAGCTAATCAAATTTTAGATTGGCATCTCTCACACATATGAAAGGACATACACATAAGCATGTAAATACATTTTTAAAGGAAAATATGCTCCATAAGACACAAAAAGACATAAAAATCCATATATAATATCATAATCATCAAAATACATAGGTGGATGCAAGCGCCTCAAAAGTATGACCAGTAACGAGTCATGGGGCTTATGCCCTCAAAAAATATATACAAGTAGTGCTCTCATCACGTGAAAAGTCTAGACTAACTAAGATCAGGGTCTGTGGGCCCTGTTGTAATGATCAATAGCATTTTCCAAACGTCAAAACAATCGGACCCATGTCCATGGTGCCCCCACTACATGAGGCTACATAGATGGTGGTAGATCCTCAATCTCTACCATAGGGACTATGTGGGTGAGTGAGGTAAAGTTTCGCTTGACTCATCTCAAAACCCTCTCAGCCTCACCGGCTAGAAGCTCTCCTACTGCTATTGGTCCCCCTGCAGCGGTAGGTGTGGCTCCTAGCCGAGGACGATGCCTGTTCCTCGCATAATCCGCAGGTCACACTGGTCCCACATCTACACATATCCATCAAATACTCTGGTATAAAAAAAATATGATATATAAAAATAAAAATAAAAAAATTACATATGTTTCACAAAAAAAGAAAACAAACAAAACAACGATGCAAACTTACCCATCTCTCCTCACTCCTCACCAGGAGGTACTGTTATCTCAGGATCTCTTGAGAAATCAATCCTACCATAAGGGTAATCCTCTATGACTGGGATCTGTCGTGAAAACCAAGTGAAGAAATCATCATCAAAGGACTCATTGGTCCTTCCACCACCCTATCGTGACAGTAACACTTCCCATCTACAAACCACAAGAAGAGAGGCCCGATGTCCTCATACCACCACTCGAGGACTGAAGCTCAAAACTCTTTCAAAGAATAAAGAGCATAGAATTTTCCTGAACCCGAAGTTCCTCTGCATCCACGACTGACAATCTGTCAGCTGCCTCTTCATACAATATAGCAGTGTAGTGCTCTAGTCAAATATTTGTGCATTTAAGAATTGGACTGCACAGTTCTTCTATGCACAGGACACCTGATGTAGAGCCACCGAACCAGTCATCCACCCAATAAGCAACAAAATCACCTGCAGTGATAAGTCCATGATCTTGCTTATGGGCACCTGTGAGCTCGATCGGTCTGTACTAGCCTCACAATAAAGTCCTATCAATTTCGATATGTTATGAGGCCCCGAAGGAAATGTCTGGAAATTGACTGGTTCCCCTCTCCTAGAGAGGGTAGTAAAAAAATATATGTCCTCTGTCGTGGGCACCAGTGACTGCCCCTCTAACATAAAGGCCTCTGCATCGGGATGCCAATAATCAACCAAGGCATTCAATAGCCTAGGTAGTGCCCACATAAAAGGACATAGGAAGAACTTGAGAAGCCCACATTGCATTAAGGTAGCAATAACATTGGGGTCTTCCCTGACCAATTCACTAACCTCCTCATGCTCTCTTTCCCTCCAGTGAACATACATCCTGCAAAACACCAAGTTCAGGAGGGTTAACCCTTGTTTTTTTTTTAATTTTTCATTAAATAAGGGGCTCCACGCGTGTTGTACTGATGATAGTCGCGTGTACATGCATGTAGTTTTTCCTCTGCCCGAATGTACACACGGCCTGTCATAAGACAGCCCGTGTGGACCTAGGGACGACCTTTTGAAGGTCGACGCCCCCCGAAAACGTGAAACCAAAGGCATAAATAAAGATTTAAATTGCAAGAGGAGAGATTTTATACTTGGTCTAGACAGATGGTTGTTTCATTCACTATAGCTCTCAGAATCACCACTTTTATCAAAGGGGGTTTTCTGCTCCAGAGTCAATTTCCAAATCAACAATGGTGATAATGAGCTGCCAGCTTCTATTTATAGACTTTTTGGCCTCTTTTCTTCACTTGTTTGGGCCCCCTTATAAATTTCTTTAAACCAAAAACCATTTAGAGTGATTTAGGAGTTGCGTTGGAAGGGTATGATCGGGTATCAGGACACTTTTTTGGAGTTTTGAGTCACTTTTGACAGTCCGTGTGAAAAAACTCAGATGATCAACTTGATCATGTAGGTTAGGTTTCCACCCTGACTTTTGTATCTCGTTGTCTTTATCCCTTTTCCATAGGATCGATCCCATCAGGTTGCAACACAGAACCATCATTGCTTCTTTAGAAGTGTCATGATTTGGTGGTAGAGCTTACCGAAACATGGATACCTTAGGTAGATCCTAGTTTCGTTATGGTGTCCATGCTATCACTAATGAATGTAGGCTCGGGAGTCCCTATTGTGTTTCCTAATTATGAGTTTGAGCTTCATTTGCATGATTCCTTTTCACTCTTGACCTCACCCTCGGGACTCCCAAAAACATAACTGGTCTTCTTTTAATCCCTTTTCAGACCCTCTAAACATGAAAAGATTGTTGAGCATTCTTATGGCCTTTCACGCTCATTAAAATGAAATTTGAAGTCACATCTGTCCGACGATAGTTTACCCCCTTTTCAGTTCGGACGGTCAACTGTACGAACAAAGGTATACTCTAAGGAACTTCAGTTCTCTAGAAGAGTACTCTCAGGTATCATTTTAACCCTTTTTCAGGCCTGAGGGAGTAAATGTACGAAAAAGGAACCCCCACGGAGTCCATAGTTAAGCTCTTTTCAACCTCCCTAAAATTGAAAAGATCGTCGAGTGACCTTATTATTTCACACTCGTTAAAATCGTCTAGGAGAACATTCCTGACAGAGTCCATAGTTAAAAAAAATTCAGACTCCTTAAAAATGAAAAAATAGCTGAGTGATCTTGTCTTTATCACACTCGTTAAAATGGTTTTGAATAGACGTCTTTTCAGTGCTAGTTTACCCCTTTTTCGAACTGACTAGACTACCTTCAAAAAAGGTACCCGAATAGAGTCTCCTTTTACATTTTTTCAAGCTCTCTAAATATGAAAAACCATCGAGCTTACCTTCTTTGGGATCATTAAATTCACATCGAAGGACGTTACCATTGTGTGTTGTATTAATCGCATTTGCATGCCCGCGTCTTTTGCCTAATGCCGGCTCCATGTTGCTCTCAACTGAACCATCTAAAGCATGCCTTATACGCAAGCCACGCACCGCTTTACCTCTGTGTCTTGACACCTTTGACCCCTGGAGGATTTTTCCCGAGTGTCCTTAATTTGAACATCATTCTTGTCCTTGCGCCCTAAACTTGTATGTTTGCAACACTCGTTCCTCCTTTGTAACGTAACATTCTTTTATTCTTTTTCCAAAATTATTGAAAAAGACAAAAAAAATCAAATATACCCCAAAAAGAGGAAGGGAAAAGTATTTTCTTTATTGGCAGCAAAATGAGTCCCCTTTGGATAAATCACATTTGTACATTTGTTCATCAAACTCTGGGATTTAATACGACCTTAGGAAGCTATTCTCACTACATAGAGTTGTGTCCTCCTCCGTTTGGTTATTCTTCCAAACATATGGAGAGTTTGTGTTGCCTCCTGCATCGTAAGCTTATGTTAATTCCATGCTGCCTGAGTCTCATCATTTGTCGTGCTATTGTCTAAGCGAAGTTTTTACCAAGCCTGATTCGGCCCCTCTAGAGTTTGTCTCTTGCCCTCATACCCAGCCATCTTGAATGTCCAATCAAGTCTTTGTTTGAAATCAATGAAGCCTTCAATATGATCATCAAGATTCTCTAGTCCATGATCGACAAGCCATCGAAGACATCTGGGTAGTGAAGTCGTACACTCATATTACACTCCTACCGAGTTTTGAAGATTTTGAAGTTGTTGCTCGAGCTATGAAGACCTCATCTCTAGCCATCAGGCCTTATCAACTTCTAAGAAGATGGATACTCTACATGTATATCTTTTTGATTTCGAGATGTAGCTCCACTGTGTATTGCTCATGGCTACACTTTATATAGTTATATGACATGGATCTACAGTGTATTTGATTGGTAGACACAATTTTATTTTATCTCGAGCATGGGTATGCCTGCCTTGGTGAGACAATTATTATTTTTGCAGACGACACCTCCTGATTTCTGGTTCCTGGGCTCGCTTGTTCAGCACAACGATGAATATTCTTAATGTATTTCGGCCATCAGATTCTCTTTTGACCTCACACATTAGGGGGCATCTGTTATAACCCTAATTTGCACCAAACATACTTACCTGGCATCATGCCATCTCATATTCCTTCTTTTTCAAAACACTACTAAACAAATCTTCTTAAAAACCCCTTTTATAAAGGCCCACGTGCCTTGATACTTTACTGCACACGTGTACATGCTAGTTGACCCAAGACAGCCCGCTTGTACCTACAAAAGCACTAAAAAAGGAAAGTTTCTGACAGAACACACAACTTTGGGTAATTTAACTAAACCTTTCGGCCATGCATGGCCGAAAGTTTGACCAAATACCTAGCTTCTTATAGCCTATAAAAGAAGGGTTAGGGGTCCCATTTGGAAGAGGAGAATCATAGTAAATAAACTATACCCAATTGTGCATTCCCTTTGTCCCAACCTTTAGCCATACTTGTGCAAAGAGAAGTACAGAGAAAATAAGTTGGAGGACAGTTGAAGAGGAGCCTAGGACCAGGTTCATGGAGCAGTGGCCAACTTCATCATTGTAAGTTGATTTGTTGAAGTTAATAATAAAGAAGTACTTTTCCCATCCCACCATATGAGGTTTTCATGGTTTATTACGTACATATTGATTAAATCTCTAACCCATTAATCTGTAGATCAAATGCATGTGGAGTTATTTGTTTGTCTTGTGTGAATGCAAGTCAACCTTGGGAGGAGAGTTGCAGTCAAAGAGAAACCAAGCGTGAAGAAGGATCGATATCAAATGCCCGAAATAAGGTATGCTCACTTGATCTTCTTAACTACATATTTTCTTAAGAATAATGGGGATTACGTCCAGGACGATGGTAGAATGTAGGAATCTTTAGTTCTTTTCTGCATGCATGATAAAACCCTAAGTGCTATTCTATAGAGGGATTTCCCACTCACAACAGCTGCCAACACAAGTTTTTCGAAATGAGAATAATTGAGTTCTGGTCCAACCAGGCCTCGGCTCAAGTAATAGATCACATATTCTGAGAGTAAATCATCCTCCTGAGCTAAGACCATGCCGATGGTTGACTTTTCTACCACCAAGTATAATAATAAATCTTTGTTATAATTGGGTGGCCAAAGAAGAGGGGTAGTTGTGAGGGCATGCTTCAACGCTTCAAAGGAGTGTTGAGTGACATCGTCTCAATGAAAAGGAATGTCTTTCTTCATTAAGTGCATAAATCCCTTTGTGATCTCGGAATAGTTTGTGATGAAAATCCTCAAAAAGTTCACTTTTCCCTGTAGACTCTGAAGTTGAAGGATTGTACGTGGGGGAGGGGGGAACTGAACTATTGCCTCAACCTTGAGAGGATCGACCATGATCCCTGTTGGTCACTATAATTTCTTAATTGATTCAAACAATCAAGTGATACATAAATTATCAACTCAGGGAAGTCTTTTTGTTTCAAAGATAACCACGCACTATATATGCTCAATTCCAAAAGCAACTTAGAGTTGTAGTAAAGAAACTTATACTAATCACACTTGCTTTGAATGAACTGAAGTTCTGTGTTAAATCACAGGAAAGCAATTTCCCTATTGCAGATCTTAAAGATTAATCTAAAGAATCCTGGAGTACATTAAAATATCACTTGCAACAGGAAAGAACAACTATTCTGCAACCAGAGAACAGGACCCTTACTCTCAACAGAGACTTCAGTACTTTAACTCTGATTAACACTCTTTCATGAAAACACTAATGCAGAGAAAACTAACTCTATCTAGCAGAGAACAAGGCCATCTAATTCCTTCCTTTCTAAGCAGGAACTTTTAGCCCTATTTCTGATTAGCACACTTGTGAAAAATAATTGGAGTCTACAGAGAACATGATGTTCTGATTCCTTCCTTTCTGAGCAGGAACCCTTAACCCAATCCCTGACTAGCACACTTGCAGAATTAAATGAAATCTACAGAGGACGGGATGTTCTGATTCCTTCCTGTCTGAGTAGGAACCCTTAACCCAATCCCTGGCTAGCACACTTGCAGAGGTAAATGAAATCTACAGAGGACAGGATGTTTTGATTCCTTCCTGTCTCAGTAGGAACCCTTAACCCAATCTCTGGCTAGCACACTTGCAAAATTAAATGAAATCTACAGAGGACAAGTGTTCTGATTCCTTCCTGTCTAAGAAGGAACCCTTAACCCAGTCTCTGGCTAGCCTTATGAAATCATCACACAAGATTGCTAATAAAAATAATTATGAATTTCATTCAATAAACTATGACAGAGTTCAGTAGTGTTTCAGCAAAGCGGAATTCATTAAAAGACAGTGTTTCAGCAAACCAAAGTTAATCAAAGCATAAACATAAATTCTACTAACACACTTCTAAACTAATGGGTGAATCTTGTGATGAAGGTGGGCCCTCCCTTCTCACAAGATTCCCCTGAAACGAAAAAGCTAGAGAAGGATACTCAACGAAGTCTTTTATTCATCTGTCAAAATGTCATATTACAGTCTGAAAATGAAATACGTCCCTCTTCTCTGGAGCTTCTTCAATATATCAAACTTGGATTTTTCCGAATGATGATTTCCTCTCTATTAAAGAGGGAACCCCTTCGATACAATTGATCAAAAATCACAAAGTGTATCTGAGTCCTATCTTTAGTTGGATCTACTTTCTAAACCAGAATAGGATGTCCTAGTCTCGCGCAACCAAATGCTATTATAGGAATTGAATGAGGTATTGTTGTTATGGCTGGTGTAACAACTTCTTCTCGTTTCTGCTGATGATGTTTCAACATCGCAATTCACAGGCTGTTTCATCCACGTGAATTACGCTCTTGACTGTGTCGACATTCTTACGTGGGAGCGATGGTTGGTGCTTTGTTGTCCGCTGACTGTAACGGCTTCCTTTGTGTTTCAGCATTGTCGGTCCTGGCGGTTTCCTCTGTGTTTCAGCATCTGCAACTCTGGAATGTGTAATAGCTCTTTGTTTCAGCATCTGTGACTCCGGACTGTGTAACAGCTCTGTGTTTCAGCATTTGCGACCTCAGACTGTATGACAGCTCCGTGTTTCAGCATAAGTTCTTTGTTTCAGCAACTGTGACCTCGGACTGTATAGCAGCTCTGTGTTTCAACAATAACGACCTTGGATAGTTCTGTGTTTCAGCAATAGGCCTCAAGTGCTAATCTGCAGTTTTGAACACTTATGCATTTCTAATCAATGGTTATGTACGAGAGTGATGTAAAATATTATGCAAAACAGATTAAACGTATAGTAATGAGAAGGGATGTTGTATACCTTTGGGATGATCAGATAAAGTGATAGTATGAGTTTAAATATGGGTGATCAAGAGTATAATAGTGGCAAAAAGTATAGGCAAAAAGGTACATTGTGTGGTCCTAACAATCCCTATTATTGAAACTATGAAACCTAACAAACGACCTGACGTCACGCAAAAATTGCAATTGTTGGGATTCAAGCGAATCTGGAAGTAGCGACATCGCTCAAAGATAAGTTAGAGGTGTGTGGAATGATTATCTCTCTTACGAGAGTGTCATGCTAAATAATCTAAGTAGGCCTCGATGATATATTTGAGATCATGGAAAGCAAAGGACATGGCCTACTGAAAGGTAGCACCAACATTTTTCAGACCAAACGACATCTTATGATACGCGAATGCACCGCATGCACAAATGAATGTAGTTTTGTGTTGGTCTATGGGTTTGATTTGTATCTGATTATATCCTGAAAAAACATCCATGAAAGAAAAGGCCTCGCAACCTGCACATTCATCGACTATCTGGTCAATGAATGGTGTGGGAAAGTTATCTTTTGGGCAGGCTTTGTTCAAATCATGGAAGTCTATACAAATGTGAATCGTACCCTATTTTTTATTAACCGACATGAGGTTTGACACCCATTATGTAAAATGGATGGGGTAGATGTTATCGAATAAATCAGTAGGTGTGGACACTAACCGATCTCCCTAGATCCACCTGGATCTAGAACAAAACAAGACATGACACAACTCTTTCCCTAAGTTGCAATCATTGAATCTACTACTAAGAAGGAATGAGTGACATACCTTTATATCACTTCTTTAGGTTTCTGTTTTTCCTGCTTCGCTCCAACGCTCTTCTGAAATCAGGTCCAAGACAACACAAACCCACCAAAGTGAAGATGGAAAAGTATATTCAATGTCAACCTATGCATATGATAAAGGAGTTATGCAATAAAATAAGAGTGATTTTATGGGAAAGGGAAATGTCGTTGTATTATATTAAATGAAAGTAGAAGATACAACCGGATCGCCTTGATGTCGCAAGATTCCTTTAAGTGACCCTTGGTTCCAACACACACACTTGCTCTATGTTTGCATGAAGAAGATCCAGCACAACTTGATAGATCAAATGGGGTCTTCAAGCCTCTATCCAAGCAGAGTTCTTCACACAATTCTTTCACCAATTCTTCATTCAATCTTGCTTAACCTTTTCCATGAGAAACCTTTCAATATATAGTAGAAGGAGAGGTGGTTAAATGGATGAGGATGATCCCACTAAATCTGAGAAGTTAGTAGGATGCCAACCATGTGAATGCCAACTCATTTTCTAGAAGATTCCCTTCTAGAACCTTCGTGACCTCTTCTCTTCTTCAAGCTTAAAAACAGGTTCACACCCTACCTATAGACCAGACTGCGAACAAATCACACCCTAAGTGTGGGTGGCCTGTGAGAATGAGGGATTTTTGCACCCTGTAACATAGGCAGCCTGCGAACTCATCTTAAAAATGTTTTTTTTGGAAGAAGACAACACTCACTTTTCTCAGGCAAAAAGTCCTTATGGGAGCCTAAATACATCACTTGTAGAGACATCACCAGAGTGACCAAAATCATGTATAACAGAATGCCCCTCGAAGTATGAGGCTGGAATCTGTGACAGCCGAAATACTTTGTAAACTGCGTCTGTGTGTTAGAAACAAGGAGCACACCTAATTGAAGACCTATAAACAATCAAGCATCTGCACAATATAATACCAGTTTTGAGGTAGGCATTCCCATGCTCGGATCACAAATGAATGGAATCATAAACGTAGGTCATGGCCACTAATCATACACCATGGATCCATGTCATCAAAATACTACATAGCCACCAGGAATACACTGTGGATCTATGTGAAAAGACACAAATTAGGACATAGCCATGTAACATACAATGTGGATCTATGTGCTAATACAAATCATACATGCTCCATCGCAGCCTGGATCAAAAAGATGAGACCCAGGGTCTTCAATCCTATCACCTGAAAGTACAAATCTATCCATGTGATTACATGTGTTGAAGTCAAACATGGTAGAAACCAGTTGATTACCGGTCATTGATAAAAACTGTTAACAAGTGCGAGGGAATCACCCTTGATGTCAATGACTCCCAAGGTACCAAAGTACAATCCAAACAAATGCAAATGAATGAGCTGAAGTCGAGCACTTGACGAAATCTCTCAATTAGGGATCAATGATGTGAAACTCCAGTCGAAAGCGAAGAGACCTTCCATTAAGGCATGCAGGTTCTAAGGTACTAAATGATTTCTAAGTCTTATTTTCAGGTAATGAGTTAGAGTCGATGAAAAAAGACTCATCACAGGAGGGCCTTGATGTATCCCCCATCAATGACACAAAATAAGCGACAAATTTTGAGGGTGAAACAAAGTATGAATACGGGTCGAAACGGACATAGGGAAGGCCAACATAGTAAGAATGGACAACTGCATATGGTCGACTCAATAGAGGGCTCGTGTGAACTTCTCTTGAACATATGAACGAAACGACCAAGGACTTGGCAGAACTGACTCAAAGATGACCCAAGATATGACCTTGTAGCAAGTCGAACGAGAGACAAATGGATTTCTCAACTCGGATTCAAATGATGAATAGGGGGTGTCATGTTCAAGAGCGACGCTTACTTCCATTAACACAAATACGAAAACATATCCCTTTCCAAAAATTTCCCCCACCATCTCTGGTGAGTACCTCTTTATATTTACGCAAGCTTGAGGAGGATAACATATGCTTGTTGATGTAAGCTCATCCTTTGGATGAGTCCCTCAGAGTATATTTAACAAACTCTAGGAAGGAGTGGTTTGATCCCATTGCAGGTCTCTCGATGTTTGTTTAACGAGTCCAAGGATAGAAAACTTGGGGTTTTTTCATGTTTTGAGAGTCTGAAAAAAACTTAAAGAGAACTCTCCCAGTTCCTTTTTCGTAACAGAGTTAGACGAGACCAAAAAAGTGATAAACTATCGCCTGTCGAACGTGTTTTCAAATACTTTAATGAGCGTGAAAAGAATAAGATTGCTCGACAATCTTTTCATTTTTATGGAGCGTGAAAAGAGCTTAAAGGATACTCCCTTAGGTTCATCGTTTTCGTGTTACCATGACGAGTACAAAAAGAAGAGAAAAAGTATACTCGGTTACATTCTCATTTTTTTTTAGCGCGAGAACGAACGAAGACTGAGCTCGAGGTTTTTCCTACAAAAACCCTAAAAAAGTAGTCAAAAATGCGACAAAAAGAAAAAACACCCGTACCCCCTCGTTCAGACTTTGAAGTTGCTATATCTACAAAAAACCATACTCACAAGGCTATTAGGGCATTAAGTTTTATAAGCAAAGTAATAAAAATAATATAAAAAATCAATAAAAATAGTAAAAAGTGAATAAATATGGGTAAAAAGGGATTTGTACCATTTCATTGTGATTTTTCCAAAAACTTGTCCACCATACCTCATTTTCCCCCAAATTTCTTTGCTCGATTCCGGAAGGCACAAGCGATCATTCTGCAAACCGTTTCAGCCAACGAGGTAAGCTCTTGATCTTTCAACTTTTCCATGGTTTATTTTTAGTTTTTATTGGCAATTTTTAGGGTTTTAAGTCCATTTTAGGGTCACACCATGCGCTCAAGCATTCTCATAGGTGGGCCTTGAGGGACCTATGAGAATCTCGCACTGTGCAAAAGGGCCACTTGCGGGGGCCGAAAAATGGATTTCAAAGTTTGGTTTTGCTCAATAAAAAATATGCAAGAGTTTAAAACAAGTTGCTGACTCCCCTCTCATGGATCTTTTACAGGTGTTTGACCATCACAATGTTGGAATGGTGAGAAAGGGAACATGAGGAGGATGATGCTATTGTCAAGAATGACCCGAGTACAGTCGCTACCCTCTGGGACTGTGGGTTATTGAAAATTTTCAGGATTTTAGGCATGAGAGCCCAACTCAGGTTGTTGGAATACCTGGTCCATATGTGGGATGTGGACCAACATTTATTTCACATGGGAGTCCATACGCTGACCCTATAAATCGAGGATATCTATTTTCTAACGGGGTTGTCACGGTGTGGATACCATGCAAATTTGACCGGAAGTAGAGGCGGCGGACTCCTGATGAGTGAGTATTGTCACTGGTATTATGTTCCTGAGGCAGAGAGAAGCAAAGGTAAGGTTTATATTTGGGGGGTCCAATATTTGACCCTACGGACCATTTTGTTTACTATTGCACACATGGCTGGGAGCGTGGCTTTGCACATGGATCTCCAAATCTATTTCCAATATGCCATAGAGTGCACAGAGCCTCAGGTCTTCAACTGGTCATATGCAGTTCTCCGCAGTATGAAGAGACAATTGACGAAGTGTAGAAAGGGTGACTTGAAGTAGATTGGGTACGGATCACTTTTGGTGTCATTCTTCCTTGAGAGGGTGCTGCGATTACAGGTTGATTGGGGTTTACTGTCCCCACAGGATCCGAGGATGCTGAGGTGGTGCAACCTCATCGCTCGACATGTAGAAGGGCCCATAATCAAGTATAATGATTCATTTTTTGACTGGTTGAAGCCCCAGATGCTGATGATTGATGACTATGCATATGCTGGTTTGGATTTCTGAGGGGATCCGGATTTGGCCCTGCCTGAGGATGCTCAGTGGGGTGACTTGGGTAAGAAGTACACATTTTGTTCTTTTTAAATGTTTTTGCAAATTTTATCATATGAAATGTTTTTATGTTTATCCAAGAACTAATCAAAAAATTTCTTTTTGATGATAGAGATGTGGGGCCATATCGACCTCCAGGAACGTCTCCCATTCAAAGGCAAGGAGAAGTGGCTCCAATGGCGAGATGGGATGCCGAAGACTATGAGGCAGTGGAGCAAAACCTAGAGGGGTTGACTGCAGACGTCCCAGATATTGCTATTGGGGAGATTTCGAGACGTTACCAGCACCATACTGTGGGCGTATCCGAGTCTCTCAGTTGACTGCTTCGTAGGGTGGCCCGAGCAGTTGTGTGTTATTGTGAGCGTCATCCGTGACGCTATTTTGTAGAAGCTATGGGCTTCGTATTTTGAGATTTTGATCCTTGGACAGAAACTTTTTGTAAAAAATTTTGATCATTATATACATATATACGACTTCTACCGGCTTATTTTGTGTTGTGTTATACATGTGATATGTGATTGGTTTACAAATGCCCCAAATGTCTGTCTAACACATAGTTAGCTAATGTATCAATCAATGTATTTAGACATCTAGGAATGTGATGATATCAAAATAATGTTCCAAGAGGTGAATTCGTAAATATACCCGTAATAAAGTAGGAATTTGGATAGCATAGACATTACTTAACTGTAGTACTACTAGATACGAATCGAGTCGTATAACCAGGTGGTGGATATCGAGCAAAATAGCATCAATCAACAATTCGATGACGGCGCTATATTCTGCAATATTATTGGTCGCATGACCAAGGCACACACCTCATAGACTGATAAGTTCATTTGTAGGGGCTTAAATTGCCCATGCAGCAGAAGCAAGGTTCTAAGTACTACAACTAGCGCCATCGGTGAATCCAATGTGGGGTGGCGAATACTTCGACATCTGAAAACCAAGCACAACGCAAGATAAGAGATTGAGGGCAGAGACCAAATAACGAAAAAGCACACTAAAGTAACAAAAAGTATGATACAATAAAATACAAGCACTCATGCACAATTGGTCTTAGGCATAGTACTTCTTTAAGTACAATCCATTTCTGGGTTCACTCAAAGGGATACAATCATAGTCCACTAACTCGTAAGCTCCTTTCTCCAAAACTTGTATGACGATATAAGGACCTCACCACATAGCTTCAAATTTTCCGGTTCCTAGCATATCTCGATATTGTTTGTAAAGGAGAATCAGATCACCTTCGAAGAAAACATGTGGCTTGACATGCTTTTCGTATTAGGCTTTGACGCGTTTCTTCTGGGTTTCTATAACTAGGGTAGCATCACGATGGGTTTCGTCTAATTGCATGAGATACAACATATGTTCTTCTTCGACAGAAGTGTTTGGGAGAAGTTCGATGACTAGTTTTAGGGAGGGTATTTCACATTCAATCGACAAGATGGCTTCTAGACCATAGACTAGCTGGAATGGTGTAAACCCAGTAGCAGACTTAACAGATGTCCGGTAAGCCCAGAATGTTGAAAACAACATTGTGTGCCAACTCGTTTTGTGAATCCCTATCATTCGTCGAAGCATGGTAATGAAGACTTTGTTTATTGCTTTGACTTGGCCGTTGGCTTGTGGGTAATAGGGTGTTGAGTTTTCATGGTGAAGACCCAACTTTTCAGTGAGTTCGGACATCATGAAGTTTCTAAAGTGGCTACCCTGGTAAGTAACGATAGCTTGAGGAACACTAAACTGAGCAATGATGTGATTGAATATAAATAATGTTGTAGTCCTTCCGCTATTGTCCAATGTTGGCATCGCCTTGGCCCATTTTGTAAAATAATCTATAGCTACAATAATGTATCCATGCCCCCGGGCTGAGTGAGGGTGACATGTCATGAAATCGATAGCCAATTTCACAAAAGGACCAATGGAGACCACAGGGTGTAGAGGAGCAGGGTGTGATCGTATTTTATTTTTGTTGGTTTGGAAAGCGTGGCATTTTTGGACGAAAATTATATAATCGTTGAATACAGAAGGCCAAAAATACCCTGTGCATAAGATCTTATGGACAATAGCATACCTAGACATGTGACCACCACAGTCTCTAGAATGGTAGTCATTTAGGGATTTCTCGGCTTCGTCAAATGTGAGGCAGCGTTGAAAAACAAAGTCAATCCCATGACGATAAAGAGTATCACTGAGGATAATATACTGACGGGCTTGGCAGCGTATTTGACGGCGGTTAGTGCTAGACAAATTGGGACAGAAAGTCTGGGTCTAGAGATATATGATGATATCTTCGTACCAAAGGTCATTGGAACTAATCAGGAAAAGGGATTCATCAGGTAATGAATCTGTTGCTACATTTTCCGTCTCAGAGTAGGGAAGGTCGCATATCAACTCAGAAAACACCAAGGATTCTTGGACTTAGTGCATTCGAATTCAAAGTCAAACTCCTGGAGTATTACGATCCATTTGGAGTATTTAGAAATCACCGTAGTCTTTCGAGAAAGGATATAGTGCCGGAAACATTGAACTGCTTGGATGGCTGCCAAGGCCAGTTTTTCAACATGTAAATACTTGGTTTTGGTAGTCGTGAGACTCTGAATCAAGTAATAAATGACATGTTCATCATGAGAGTCATCCTCCTGGATGAGAACCATAGTGATGGTATAGTATGAGGATGTGAGGTAAAGGAAATAATATCGACTGTAATTAGGTGGGAAGAGTAAATGATCCGGAATCAGATCCAAAAGCCTAGTAGGGCTCAAAAAGGCTCAAAAATGAAATTTCTCAGAATCCGATGAAACCAGCGCCATTGTGTCTGTCTCATCTTCCTAATTCTGGCCATATATTTACTTCGTCAAGCGGGCTCCATATGCAAAAGATATCACATTCTGTCCGAAAACCCAAACAAGCAAAAAAAGGGGATGACTGTACAGTCCATACAGTCCGTACAGTGCCACGTGGTAGGCTGACTGTATAGGCCATATGGCCATACAGCTGATGTGGAAACTTCTGGGGATGACACATGGCAGGTGACGGAGCACATGACCGGTACAGTTGGACCAGTTAGAGGGTGGCACGTGTCACCACTATAAGGGTGACACTTGGCATACGCTGACGTAGCAGACATGTGGCAAAGCTGACAAGGCAGTGACTGGGTAGGTATGGTGACAGGTGGCAGGCATGTGGACGAGTCAGCATTTG
Source organism: Picea engelmannii (assembly GCA_009831015.1). Taxonomy (NCBI): domain Eukaryota; kingdom Viridiplantae; phylum Streptophyta; class Pinopsida; order Pinales; family Pinaceae; genus Picea; species Picea engelmannii. The sequence continues at coordinate 866,345 of ML780670.1, forward strand.
ACACTTGACAATTTTTGTTTGGTTGTTGATGTACCACGTGGCCCAGTCATGGGCTACCACGTGGCACCCTATGGTTGGCTCGTGGTTATGTAAAATGTTATGGTTTCCATCGGGGTCAAACCCCCGACCTATTCTATGCTACGGACTGGCAGGACTGGGCTAACCACCCAAGCCACTGTTGGTTCTTATAATGTATACAGAAAACATTTTATTTATGTTTGATCCAAAGTATATTCGGAGGCGGAAAGGGCTGGGGCCTAGCCCCAGCCCACGGTTTAATACATTACCACACGACCACGGTTTAACTTGCGTGGGAGTTTGGATAAGGACCATCCTCGTGGTCCCATGCCACCATGTAACTACCACCCAATAAAACCAGGGCCTATCCACCATTTTGGGCGTGGGGTTAGTCGTGGTTCCATGGAACGCCTGATGACCAGGAGCCAGCAGGGGGGCCAACGCACAACCAGTGGAGCGCCCGGCCACATGGCCACCTCCCATATGACCATGAGCACGCACATTTTGGAGGATGCACCCAAATAAACATAAAGTGGGATTTTTTGTTAATAGTTTGGATTTTTTTAAAAGATTTTAGCCTGTTAATGGAGGATTTGGCCCATTTTTGGGAGATATTGGGCATTTTTGGAGCCCAAATTTTGGGAGGAAGTTGGGGATGGATAACCAACTTCAGATCTATAAAAACCAGGCCTGTTTGAGGCCATGGAGGATAGTCAGAG
>ML780670.1:872959-891615 GCA_009831015.1 Picea engelmannii
CGGATGGTGCTTGGGCCAGATCTTCGACAATACTGTAGTTTTGGGCAGCACGTGCATGAGGATTGCAAGCTGATTTTCAAACAACACCCTTTGGGGGAGGACAAAGAACTATTTCTAGGCTCAGTCATTCAAGATGAAGAGGACCGTTGGTAGGTGGAGTCATGGGAGATGGTTGGACCAATGAAGGAGGTATTGCATCAACCTTCTCTTTGGAGGAAGAAAAATATTTGGCTCGAGTGGTAAGTGTGATGTCATTCTACTTTGAATCACCTGTACACATTAAGACATAGGATGTATTGGAGGGGGAAGGTTGGTCATGAATGACCAATTGGGCCTGTTGTTGAGAAGGGAAGGGTTGTGACAATGCGGTCAGAGTGGGTGGTTTTGTGGTCCCTTGAAGGAGCTTAGTAACCTCGGCTCATCGTGGACAATCCTTAGTGTAGTGATCATCACCACAGATAAGACAAGGGTATCGGGGTTTGTGCTTATCCTTATCATCAACAGGTGGTGTATAGGTTTTCTTAGATTGCAGATTATTTTTTATCCTCCTTGTTCTTACCCTTTCCCTTTTTGGATTTATTTTTGTCGGTGGGGGTAGATTGGACAGAGTTTACCTCAGAATTTTTTTCGGTGGGAGGGGTAGGAGATGGAGCATTTTGAAAATTAGAAGAAATGGATTTGGGGTTGTTGCTAGAGGTTTGGACAGAATGAGGTTGGGCATGGAAAGTTCCAATCACTCCGTCAGCTACATAAGAAGCATCAGGAGTGGTTGAAGTAGCGGAACTAGAAGGACGAGGTGCATCGAAGAGTAAGTCGCAAAGAGTACTTGTTTCTGAGTAAACGAGGTCGAGGTATTGAGCATGACTGATTTCCTGTTCTTCTATGACAAATCCACCCATGGCAATGTCACGAGCGATGTCATTCACGAATGATGTCGTGAACCAATCTGCTAGCAACTGATCGGGAAGTTCAAGTTTGATGAGACGTTGTCTCCGTCACCATTCATGAATGTGATCAGAGATATGGGTGGCTTTGGTTTGTTTGAAAGAACTCAAAATCTTGGTTCCCATTTCGTAGTGGATCGGTAACTGGTAGTGGGTGAGGAAAGCCATAGCGAGGGTGTTGAAGTCGGTGAAGAAGCCTCATGGTAATTCTATATACCACTTCGTGGCGGAACCTGTGAGGGTTCACTGAAAAATGTGTAAACGAATAGAGTCATCCATCAAGGATTTGGATGAGCACCAAAGGTGAAAATTCATTACATGATTGTTCGGGTCCTCTCCCGATTTACCATCAAAATTAGGGATGTCGGATGGTAGTTTGGCCAGTATGGTGGGCCATTGAGGAGAGTGACGGATCAAATCATTTAAAATCCTTGACAGATCAGGAAGGTCTAGGGTGGCTAAGAAGGGTAACTGTCTATTCACATGTGGGTATTGGTGACTTTGGGGAGGGAGTCCCATCGGTAGACTAGTGGGACCATAAGCAGTTTGCATATGATGCGAAGATCCAGGCAGATTCAGTTGTTGGTGTGGAGGCAAGTACTTCATAGGGTTGTACCCTTGAACAGGGGCATGTGGTTGAGAATTCGAGCCCCAAATAGGATTAGACGTGCCTGGATATGGTTGGCCTATAATAGGGGGTATGACGGTGCTAGCTTGAGGCTGTTCCCCCCCAGTCGATTGAGGATTATGTTGTATAAGATAATTCCAATATTGGGCCAAGGATGGAGGTATGTTTTGTCCATAGGGTGGGGTCGATGGGGGTTTTCCTCCAATCAGGGGTTGTGTCCCAATTGGGGTTTGTCCTACAAAAGGGGATTGAGTTTGTCCTCCTTGGTGAAATTGTCCACCAACAAGAATCTAATAATTATGTGTGAAAGAAGGGATGGTGCCACTAGGATCGGTGCCTTCGATAGAGGATGGAAGAGATCCTCTGAAAGGGGGTTGAGGAAGTGTCAGAATGAAAATGGGAACGAGATGGTGCCTAGAAGGAGTGGAAATGTCAGGAGTCTCGGATGAGATTTGTGTAGGAGCAAGAATAGAAGCATTCAACACATGATATCCGGGCGGGAGTGTTGGAGTGAATCTAGGTGGAAGCGGTGTGTTAATGGGGGCTTGGCTAGCCGTCGTAGTCCTAGTGTAAAGACTCGTAGTATCTGGGACCATTGTGTAATGGACCATTTGTAGAGGGATAGTTAAGATGTGGTCAGTTGGTGGAGCATCTGTACCAGGAAAATAATAGGCAGTAGTAAAAGGTACTATGTCTGGATCAGATGTTTCGGGAAGCTCAGGTGCGACAGTGATATTAACACCTGCTCCCGAGCCAAAGAGATCCCATCTCAAAATGCTAGTAGTCCAAAAATGATATTGACCCTCAGGTTCTATGAAAGGTCTGGTTGGTGATCTAGAAGACTGAACAACTATATCTCTGGAAGAATTCACTCGCACGATACGTCTCTCAGAGTGAGTAGGAAGTCAGAAGTCCTCTCAAGAATTGGTAATTCAGAACCGTTCTAAAGAGTTAGTTCTTTCCACTTGTGAAGTGGCAACGTCTTGGACTTCACTCTATTGAGGAGAGCCCTCCCGTGAGTTGGTAGGCAAGGGTTGAGAACCTTCTAGATCTTCTGGGGGTAGGCCTTGCATTCTACGTGAACAGTGTGGAGGGTCAATTTTGATCGAGTTAGAATCTTACGAAAGAAATTCTATGGCCAACTTGGGTAAACAAACAACACACACTAGTAAAATCTAGGAAGCAAAACCAAGCAAACAAGACCTTCCAATTCCGAAGTCACTAGTTGGTGATGAAATCCAATGTCATGGCGACAAGACAAGAAGGGGTTGGGCTAGGGTGGAAAAGTTACGTTGATGATCTTCTTAATGGACTTACACCCTAGTGCAAGCTCCCACACACAATCGTGGGTATACCCTCCAAGGAGCCCGAGTGAGTCTAGCCAACGTCGATTCTAGGTATCGTGAAGACTTACCCCTTCACAGTCACCTTGTGTAAGACCGTAAGCACATAGGCTACTAAGGTTACCACCAACAACAATAATTCTTGGGGGAACAGTCGACAGTCTGATCCACACGCAATGGCAGGGTATCTAGCCCAAAATCAACTTGAGAGCTTCCACTCATCATTTTGGATATACCTTCAAGTGACCCCCATAATACATGCAATCTCTACAACGATATCAACAAAGCAGGGTGAGTAACTCTGTCAATCTCAATGTGACCTCAGGTTTGACGCTTGTGTGAGAAGGGCTTCCCAGGACAAAATGCTGCAAATGGAATTTGACACTCCTTATCAAAAGATAATATTGTGTGTTTTGTTCTTTGGAGAGTGTGTCTCACTGCCTATTCTAAAGCTCTAGACTACTTAATGTTGGTGTAAAGGAGACCTAGAAAAAGTTACTAGTTGAATTTTAAAATTGCGCAATATTATTAAAGGCTATTGTTACTCAAAAGGAGATGGAAATGAAACCGATGTTGTGTGAGACTCTGACCCAAAAATGCATAAATAGGAATGACTGATGCAAATTTTGTTCGATGAATCCTATTTACAGGAGGGAAAGAGGAGTTTTCTTGAACAATGTGAACTACAATGTATGATCTTCTTTGAAATGTAATATCAAACAACCAGGAACAATGAAAATTCCCTGTTCGTTATTTTTCAATACTTGAATGCCAATATTTTCGAATAAAAAGTTGCTTAAAAAAAATAAAATGTCTTTAATTTTTATTAGAAACCAAGCAACAGGGATGGAACTAAGAAAAAGTAAGAAACCAACGAAAAAGAAATACACAACAAACACCCAAATCAATCTTTCAATGAAGACAAAAATAACAAAATGAGAAGACCAGTCTCTTCAAATGCACATGGGTAACAATTTTTCAAGTAATAAGCAATTGAAAAGGACAATTAATCTCAACTTTTAATCCAATCGAAGGCTCCCAACCAAACAAACACTCAGATTTCTAAACCGGAGATTATACCCTTGTTAAGAAAAGGTCAAGCGGTAAAAATTGAGAAAAAATTATCAAGAAGAGCTTTCGATTTTTGAAAACTAATCATTCACAAGATTTGAAGTCAAGAAACATTCAATCACTGGCCAAAGAAGTTCTTCCTAGACACACAAACTAATCTGGGCATCTAAGGACACAAAAGACTTAATCCAAAATTTTTACAAGTGAGTTCATAGGCTGGCAGTAGAGTACAGTGCAAGAATTAAGGATTCTCGCAGGCTAGACACAAGCAAGGTGAGAGAAGTTCGCACTGATCTGAACACTAGGGTGGGAACCTCATTTATTCTTACATGCTATAGAAAGGTGCAGTGCGAGAAGGTTTGTAATCAAGCAAATTTTGGAAAAAAGACAAAACCTATGAGGGAACTTCTGGATACAGGGAGTCTGTAAGGGTCTCCTCGAGACTCAGAGATTGATGGGAAATGAAAAAGGGTAGGTCAAGAGAAAATGGCCAAGAAAAAACCACCAAAAATGGGTTGTTTTCCTAGTGGAGTCACCAATTTTGTTATCGGATAAATCAGTAGGTGCGGACATTAACAGATCTCCCTAGATCCACTTGGATCTAGAAAAAAACATGATAGGACATGACTCTTTCCCTAAGTTTCAATCATTGAATCTACTACTACGAAGGAATGAGTGACATACCTTTATATAGCTTCCTTAGGTCCCTGTTGTTCTCGCTTCGCTCCAACGCTCTTGTGAAATCAAGTCCAAGACAACACAAACCCACCAAAGTGAATATGGAAAAGTATATTCAATGTCAACCTATGCATATGATCAAGGAGTTATGCAATAAAATAAGAGTGATTTTATGGCAAAGGGACATGCCGCTGTATTATATTAAATGAAAGTAGAAGATACAAGCATATTTCCTTGATGTCACAAGCTTCCTTTCAGTGACCCTTGGTTCCAACACACACACTTTCTCTATGTTTGCATGAAGAAGATCTAGCACAACTTGATAGATCAAATGGGGTCTTCAAGCCTCTATCCAAGAAGAGTTCTTCACACAATTCTTTCACCAATTCTTCATTCAATCTTGCTTAACCTTTTCCATGAGAAACCTTTCAATATATAAGAGAAGGAGAGGTGGTTAAATGGATGAGGATGATCCCAGTAAATCTGAGAACTCAATAGGATGCCAACCATGCGAATGCCAACTCATTTTCTAGAATATTCCCTTCTAGAACCTTCGTGACCTCTTGTCTTCTTCAAGCTTAAAAACAGGTTCGTACCCTACCTATAGAGAAAACTGCGAACAGTTCGCACCCTAATTGTGGGTGGCCTATGAGAATGAGGGATTTTCGCACCCTGTAACATAGGCAGCCTGTGAACTCATCTTAAAAATGTGTTTTTTGGAAGAAGACAACAATCACTTTTCTCAGGCAAAAAGTCCTTGTGGGATCCTGAATACATCACTTGTAGAGACATCACCAGAGTGACCAAAATCATGTGTAATAGTAGATAAAACCTGCCTTGGGAAGTTTCTCCACTTCGACCTTAATAGATGTTTCTTTCTTAGGGTTAACAGGATGAAGCTTCTGCTGAATCGGCTTAGTGTCAGGATAACTCATTATTTCGTGTTCAACAATTTTTGGATCGATTCCTAGCATTTCCTCGTAAGACCAAGAAAAAATGTCGTGCAATTTCTCAAATAAATCTATTTAGATTTGAATCTCTTCGGGGGAGTAGTTGGTTCTGACAAAAAAATTCTCCATGATGCCAGGGGTTCTGGATATTTTTATTGATATAGTTTTGGTGATGGTTTCCATATTACCCTCGGCATAAACAACATGTGTAGCCGAAGGATTAATAGGACAAGAACTATCTCTAGTCATAGTCAAGGTGAATTCCCCTACCTCAATTCTTCTTAAATCTGGGAGGAAATAAGATCTGTGATGGAGATCATCCCATGGTTTTTCCAGACTAGTCATTGCTTCCATGATTGCTTCGTCTAAGGGCAATACTAAGTCTAAAGAATATGTATCAGCGAGGTAACATTGAGCCCAAATAGGCTCTCGAATCGGATCTAACTCATGTGCGAGATTTGGATTGGGGTCGACGGAAGCCTAATGGACTAAAGAGTATGCTACTTCTGTCGTGGACAAGGGCATGGACATACCATGGTGCCCTGTCCCTTGCATCATGGCTGATGGGGGACGAAGAATCCACGGATCGTTGAAGTAATTCATGCAAAACAATGAAACTTGGAACACCTCAACCTTATGATGGTCATATATAAACTTAATATCGCCTTGAGGAGGTGGGTAATCAAAAGTTCCCATCAAAGGTGGGCACAAACCAACCCCTATGTTGACGATGCTGGTTTGAGGGTTATCAATCATTGGGACTGCGGATGCCCACAATGAACGGTCAAGACGAGAGAAAGAAAATTGATCAATGGTCACAATCTGGCCCTCATGTGGAAACAACAAGACCCGGAAAATTGTAGCGACAACTGCTTGCATAGCATAGGTCCAAGCCCTTCCTAACAAAATATTGTAGTTGAGAGATGCGTTGACTACTTCAACCTCGACACACACGGTTTTCCCTCCTAACTGCACGGGAAAAGAGGGGATAATGCCATGTGGTCAGAATGAACGATCATTGAAAGAGGTAAGAAGAGTAGGTGACGGAGACAAAACGTGTTGGGCAATGGCCTTCCATCGCGCCAAAGACATTACACATGTTGAGGCGCCCTCATCAAGCATTGTGCAGAAAATGTTTCGATTAAACATTTTCGTGGTTTAAGCCACTACTATCTGGAATGCTACGTGGTAAGGGAGATGAGGTTTTAAGTCGGTCGTATCAAGCATGATCGTACCCAGATTACAAGTCTCGACGGATCCTAAAGTGGCTAACAGAGCCTTTCTCTGGGAAGGGCATCTTTGGAGGACTTCCAAAGAAGACATTGCACAAGGGGTTTGAGACAAATCCTCCACCACAGAGTAGTTCTGGGAAGCCCTTGCATTTGGGTTGTGAGAAGCTTTCTTAAACACACCTTTTGGGATGCATGTCATGGTTTCGCCCAGTGTCTTCTCGATCTGGAGAGGAAGAGATGGGGTTTCATCTTCTTTACTTTTTTTAGAGGTGCTTGGTTTGCTGTAATCATGTTCTCTAGTTGATATATAGGAATCACCTATCATCATATACACATTCACGGATGCAGGATTGTTTGAAGATGGAGGGGGTTAATGGCTACCCCCTTCCGCGCTTGTAGAGGCTTGAGTTAGATTTTGGCCATGTTGAAAAGGGTTTGTTAACACAGTCGGTTGCTGTTGTGATAATAACTTCTGGGCCTCTACGAGTCAAGGGCATTGGTGAGTCAAGTGGTCTTCCGTGCACATATTACACAGGTACCTCGACTTCCTTTTTTCATTGTTTCCCCCACCATCATTATTAGTGGGTTTATTATCCCCTTTACCCTTCTTATGCTATTTCTTCTTTCCATAAAGCTGTTGGGTGTGTTATAACCTTATAATTTATAGGATCAACTGGTGACTGAAATGTTATCTCTTTAGTGTTTTTGTTTGTCAAATGATTTTCCATTCTGCAAATAATTTGAGAAAAAGAAAAGAAAAAAGAAAAGAAAAAGAAAAAGAAAAAGAATAAAAGAGGGCATAAAAGAAATTCAATAGAGCCCCATGCAATAACAATGATTTGGTCCATACCATTCAAGCATGGCCAAGTTCTTTTAAATTGATGTTGATAGGATTAGTGAATAAGCTTGTCTAAACTGTTTAATCTTAGCCAAGTGATTTAGGTTAGTTAGTGAATAAATCTAAGCAAACGACCTAATCTTGTTCAGATAACCCTAGGATAGAGTAATTTCTTAGTCCAATAGTTTAATCTAGACTAATTGTTATAGGTAATTAGGTTATAGCATAGGGTAGTTTGCTTTATCTCAATAAAACTAGCATGATGATCCATGTTGAACCATATCTTTGAGGTTTAAAGGCTTGATGTTTAACCCCCATGGTGATAAAGATAGGGAAAACTTGGGAAAACCCACAAAATGCATTTATTCTAAGTTTCTGAGAAAATATGTTTGCACCCTCATTGAATAAAGACCGCACATCGATTAATGGTTGGAAAGAAGGCGCCTAGATCTACGGTTGACAAGTCTTTCCGGACCCCCCCCGACCATTCTACCTTTAATGGTGGGGGGGGGGGTCTGGAATTGCAGATAACGAAGGCACACATCTAAATGGTTGAGATTGAATTCTAGACCCCCTCGACCATTCTTCTTTTAATGGTGGGGGGGGGGGTCCGGAATGTTGGTTAAATATCGCACACAAATCTATGGTTGAAGAAAATGCATGCAAATCAACATCTCATGGTGTTTTTCGGACCCCCCCAACCGATCTGTCTTTAACGGAGGGGGGGGGGTCCAGAATGGATGGTTTTCTTGTGGGCCCCTTATCTCTACGTGGCAGGAATCCATTGGTTTCGAATCCCACTACCTCTCAAGGTCTGACATACCTTGTCACCTCATGACATCATTGTCCACGTCTTTCCCTAGAGGTCCCATCTCATTACTATGTCAGTACATTCCCCTTGTCACCCTTTACAAGTCCTCTCACCATGGTCACTCCCCAACCATCTCTCGCCACGTCGCCTGGTCATATTCATCATTCATTATTACCTGCCATCTCACGCTCCAAATGACCCATTGACAATTTATTACTGGCTAACTTATCCGTTAGAATGATAACATGTCCCCCACACCCAATGGGTATCCGTTTACTCAAAACCATCGTTTCCCTTTTTTCTTCCATTGCTTACTGTGTCGTCTCACCAGACAATATATTTCCTGTCACACTAGAGTTTTTTTTTCCCCATTTTCTCTCTGTTTCCATCAACCGTCCCAAGCCACCATCATTCCCACTAACGATTGTTTGATTTGCAGGTATTTTTACAACGATGGTGACAAAATCAAAGAGGATAGAAGCTGAGGAAAATCCTTTCCTCCCGCCTCCTGTCGACCTCGATAGGATCCCCTTGGTAGACAAATACCATTTAATCATAGACACCAGATGCGAATTCGACTTCGTGGACTTGCAGTCATGGCTCGAAGAGGTTTTCCTTGACCAGAGCGATGAAATTGTGATTTGGGAGTCAAACCTTCCCTTGTATCATTTTCCCCAGGTTCACCATTTCCCTGAATTCTCCCTCAAATGCCAAGCCCATTACATCGCCGACCAAAGAGCCATAGTGTGCTTATTAGGAGAAATCCTTTTCCTCATTACACCTGAAACCATTGACCAGATGATGCAGATACCCAAATCTGAATCCGTCTCACTGTTCAATCTTGAAATTATCACAGAACTATATCAGAAATTATCATTGCCCCAAAGAGCTCAGATTTTCAAGCTTTTTTTCCCCTAGGTTGCTCATCTCCCCACTACAAATCCCTTGTATCCCTCATCCCTATTCTTAGTGAAGGGAAACCAGGTCATCTCATCGCTCTGCGCCCTCTTTGGGTATTTTTCGGATCAACAGGTGGATGAACCCATATTGGGTTTTCTGTCCATTTTCTCCATAGATGAGAGACCCACCACTCAGTTTGACTACAACACCTTCTTGGTAGACAACATTCATGAGAAATTCTCAAATTTCACCACAGAAGGCATGTTCCGGTATTCCTCAATACTGGCTTACATGTTCATATTCTTTCAAGTGGACAAATTCTCCTTTTCGATGTAGAAGATGGACAAGGATGGGAGGCAACAAGTAGTGACAGCATGGACTTCGCTGCTCAGACACAACCCTATAGAATTCATCTTTAAATAATTTATTGAGTAGCTCTACCATCCTGTGGTGAGCATGCTCAGTGGCAGACCCAAGCTGAGAATAAACGAGGAAATTCAGAGCATCCTACACCTCTCATATCTTGCAAAAATGGGAGACTGGTACCTGTACCAAGACCACATAGAGATCAGAGTGTATGGGTGCGAATTGGCTCCATACAAGTTGCCCAAGTATTTCCATGTGAGGATTTTTTCCCTGGAATACATAAGACAAATAATTAATTCAGATGAGATACATTTTGTGTCTCTGAAGAAGAAGCAGTAGTTGAGAATCAAAGGGTATATTAGGACTTTCATCTGCAATAGCCGAGGCACCGAGGAGGAAGTAGATAGATCACTTAAATAAATGAAGTTTTTTGTTAGATTCATATGGCACTATGACCCCTGTGGGATAATTTCAAAGATGAGAGTTAAAAATAAGAATATCCCATATGTTCATACATCCAGGCCTGAGATAGATAAATTTGCTAATGAAACAGAATGGGAGCCAAGAACTCTCATTGAGACAAAACAACAGGACCCTTTGGTCACCGTCTCATAGATGACTACACCTTAGGCTCCCAAAGAGAAAAGGCCCAGAAAGGACACTTCACCTTCCATCACTGAAGTATCATATGAAGAGTTCCAATTACACACCAAGAGGCCAAAAACCAGTCAGGCACCTGACACGGCTAGTGAAAAGGGAATTCAATCCACTACAACTATGGAGGTTGATCGGTCACTCCTTAGTACAAGCTATAAACAAATCATGACTATAGTGTTGCCCAAGAAGCCTACAGATACTCCACCAATCAACCAGTCAAGCAAAATAGGACCAAAACTGAGTATTTTTTAGAAGTATGATATGATCAAAAAGAAAAATCGGACGTTGACCAACAACACATATGCTCAGCTCTGGAAGCAAACATCAACTGCACAACACAGACTATTGTCTACATTCGATACTGAGAAGGGTAGAATGCACATGGCGTTTCTGCAAGCACAAGTGCCAGACCCGAAAGCAATCACCGATTACAAAAGGGCAACGTTCGAATTTCAGACTAAAGATGTGCATCCTGCTGATCAGATGGATCTGCACCGGCAAACTAGAGAAATGGTTTTCTCCACATTGGAAAATTCTTCTACTATTGCCTCTATGTTACAGGTATCTCTGAGCAACATCCAGACACAACTGAAACTAGAAAAGATATCATCCTTTGCAAAGGATAATAGGATTAATATGTTGGAAGAACTGGTCCTCAAGATCGGGTATGATCCCTCGAATGTGAAAGAAGTCGAGGAGATGCTTAAAAAGAAAAATTCCGATATAGCATCGCTGAGGAAACAGTTGAAACTACCACCAACAAAAGATTCACATGCAAAGGAGATAGCAGAGACAGAAGAGGAAAAGGATGAGATGCTCAGGCTGATCATGGAGCAGAATGCACAGTTGAAGGAGATGGAAGCAAAACTGGAAAAGTTATTGAAAGAGAAGGAGTAGTCAAAGCCCATGGAAGTCATTCCATTGAGCGCAATTCCACTCATAGGAGTGAGCATAGCATCTGTAGTAGAAATTCCCTTGGAAACTCCACTGACATCTCTGGAGAAAATAGTTGAACTAGCTAAATCCATGGAGGAGATGAATTTTCAAGAGACAGAGATTAACAGACTCAAAAAGGAGATTGATAACCTTCAGGAACTCAAGTCTTCTTACCAAACTATCTACTCCAAGGAGAAACACCTATCAAACCAGCTCAAACAGGAATTGCAACAAATTCAGAAGCAAACAGTGGCAGGCAAAACACTTGCTAAGGTCAAGGAAAGTGTTTGGATGGACATCACCAAGTCCATGAATGAAATATGGTCGATGATACAAATCATGTTCGAGCAAAACAAATTGGTGGAAAGAATTCAACAGGCTATCGAGAAGATAAGAGTATAACTGGGAGAGATGCCCACAGAGGCTGCTGAGATCATCAAATTTCTGAATTCCAAAACCAGAGAAGAGCTAGAGAATTTGAAGATTGAAGATAGGACAGAGACCATCCTTGAGGTCAAGAGGGTCCTGACAAAGAGAGGACTGATGCTACAACTGGAGGAAAAGGTCCAGACCATGGACGCAGGAGTGCAAATATTTTTCAACAAGATTGAAGCTCTGCAAAAGAAAGGTCTTCTTGGTTTAAGAGTTATAAATGACAAGTTAATGACGCTTGCTGATTACAAAAAGAAACTAGCCAATTTGGCTAAGGATAGATCAAAATTCTCAGGAATACAAGGCAGTATCACGGGCAAGGCATTCTTAGATGCTTTACAGTTAGACATCAGCATACATCATGAGATCCAGTACATCTTCATCACCAAGCCAACTTTTTCCAAGTACACAGAGATGGATGAAGTATACCGAAGATTGCTCAAAGTCAGCATTCCCAATAATTTTCGATGGGAAGAGTTATGCAGTCTGATCGAGTAGATGATGAGGTGTCCAAGCCTAGTCATCTATCTAGTCATACGAGTTCATGCAGAGGCCTCACCAATGGTTCACCCCAATAAATCAACATGAAGTTTCAACACATCATCAAGCAGTTTCCTAAATTTTTGTATCTTGTTAAGTTATTTAGCTAAATTTAGATTAGCCATGTCTTGATCTTTAATGACAGGATTGTATGTAATTTTTGGTTATAAATACTTCACACTTTGAAGTACTGAGGGTTGATCTTTACGCTCTGCAAGCCACAAGACTATAATTTTTATCTAGAGATCTTCCAGTAATACAAAGAGACGTTTTCACAGGATTCTCGCATGTTATTCATTGGTGATGTTTTCTTTTCTATGTTGAATGTTCTCCTTGCTCAGTTGTCATATTGTTTTCTAATCTAATCTTTTAAAAGTAACGCACGTTGCAGGATTTATCTTTGTATACCCTATTTCAGACTTTGAAAGATTTTAATATTTATCTTCTGATATTACAGTGAAGAAATTCTTAAATGCTTCTTTACTTTAATTGATATTCTCATCTTTTCTGCTATCCATCACTTTACTGCTAAAGAATCCAATGAATGCATTATCTTGCCCTGTGAAAAGAATCTTTGTTTCTGGTTTAGATTTCTATCTTTATAATACAGACCCCATAGCCCAATGGATGCGTAAAGCCCTTTTCAGCCAACTTAACAAAAACAACCAACCTTTTCAATCTTATTTTGGTTTTATATAACTAGCCTAATATCCTAAAGTTAAAACATAGCTAAATCATACAGAGAGATCCCTCTCTGAAACTGGAAGGGCTAGATTACAGTTTCGAAGTGGTTGGATAAAGTTGCCTCTCGTAGATTTCTTCTTTTCTGACAACCTTTGGGAATTTACAAAGCGTTAACATAGTGGCAACCATACTGGGGAAACGAGCAAACTTTCAACCCCACGTTTTCTTTTTCCCTAGAAGAAGAATTTGTTTCTGAACAAATTGTAAATCTGAGAAAGAAATAATGTTTAGAAGTTGTTAAAAGCTTGTACATATTAATTTCAGACTCATAAAACTGAAAACATATATATATATATAAAATTTACAAAATATGGCTCCTAAAAGAGCTTATACTTGATCCCACCTAGACCCAGAACCTGCAATAGCGATTGATAATATAGAACATTTACTTAGAAAGAAGACTATTGAAGAAGGTTCGGGGAGTCATAGTCTCCTTCACAAGTCCCTTTCTCTCCCAGAGGAACTCGTTGCCCTTCAAGATCTCGAATTTGACACCATTTTCGAACAAAGCCTGTTTAGAACGAAATCTAATAGCTTTGTGACTGAAATCATTTTAGACCCAAAAATCCTGCAACCCCGTACCCCTAAAATACTATCTCCCACTATCGAACCTCAAACCGCTCACTCTGTGCCAACTAGTCCCTCATCCTCCTCATTTTTTTCCACCACCCCACATATCACCTAGATTGTTGTCCCGCCTCCTCCACCTACCATGGCAGCCAGATATGCTCCCCTAGTGTTGGATGCACCTCTACATGCTATGCCCCAGGATTACCAAACGAGACTTCCACAGTTCTATGGAACAGGGCCCTTGAACACACAACAACACGTTGATAAAATGAATGACTATTTTGACCTGTAGGAAGTAGATGAAGCTGACGTTCAAATGAGACTATTTGCGCAAAGTTTGACTAGTGACGTTAAGAAATGGTACAAAGTCTTACATGTTGCCTCAGTGCTCGACCTTACAACATTTCAAAGAAGTTTTCTGGACATATGGGAGGTAAAGAAAAACCCTCTCCAGATCTTGTCAGAATACAAAAACATTAGAAGGAATCAAGGTGAGATAGTCCAGGATTACTGCACCCACTTCAATAATCTGTACAATGTGATTCCAGCCGATATTAAACCCCCACAAGGTTTAGCACTGATAAAATTCACTGACGGTTTCGATGCTGATATGTCATATCAATTAAGAGAAAGAAACTCCACCACACTGGAGGACATGTAGAAAAGCGCGATAAGTGTGGAGGCCAACCTATTGGCTAAAAGGGCATAGAAGAGGACCGAAAGGAGAGTCACAATTAAAGAAGAACCTTCCACATCTTCTTCTGACACCAAATTGGATTCCTTATCTAGAGAAATGGAAAGGATTATGGAGAGACTTACTGTATCCAAAAGAAATCCTCCTAGAGAAAATCAACCTGCTCCACAAATTCAGAATCCTAACTTCAAAAGAAATCCTCCTCAAATCAGGCAAAGAGAACCTAGGGATCAAAGAGAACAGAGGGGTCCTAATCAATAGATCAGACCACCCCTAGAGGAAAATTATGGAGATGAAGGAGAATAGGTAATTGAAGAATTGGAGGACACACACACAAACCTCATGGGCATTCACGATAATGAAGCTATTTTCCTCACTCAGGAAGAGAAAGAATTTTTCCTCCTTTCTCAAACACAGGTGAGAGAAGAAGCTAAAGAGATTGAAAAACAGGCATTTGAAAATGCCATTAGGGAGGTACACAGGTAGTACAATCTGCAAAGCAAAAAGATGGATGAAAATTCCCCCCAAAAAGGTAACCGAAACAAAGAAAACATTCGAGATCAAGAAAGCCCCTGAGCTTTCTACCAAGAAGATCCCTGAGAAAGGTAATGTTGAAGCCCTAGCGAAAAGAAACCTTACCATTCTACAAAGATCAACACAGACTGAGGTTTCATCAACCAACCCACCAAATAATTCGACCCAGAAGCCTATGGTGGACAAATCAGAATTGCTTAGCCAAAGCAGAGAATCTACTCCTTTCAGCCTTGAAGGGGAATTATCCAAAGTGAAAATTCCCATTCCCCTTTCTGAGTTGATGAGTAAGGACACTTACCGATCATAGGTGATCAAATAATTGATCATTGAACCTGATATAGGCACAAAGGCCTTAACCGTTGGATCGGTGAATCATTCAGACACTATAAATCTTACCGATGATCAACCTGAACTCCTGTTTAGCCCTGAAGTTGATGGTCACACTGACAATGGTGTTGTCGCTCCTTTTTACATCAGCCTCAATATACACGACTTGATTCTGCATAATGCTATGTTAGATTCAGGTGCTTCCCATAACCTAATGCCTAAAGCAGTGATGGAAAAACTGGGACTCGAGGTCACCAGACCTTACAAGGACTTACACTCTTTTGACTCCAACAAAGTCAGATGTATCGGATTGATCAAGAACTTATGCATCACTCTAGTTTAGATTTCAGCAAAAAACATGGTTATGGATGTTGTGGTCGTAGACATTCCCCTGAAATATGGTATGTTGTTGTCCAGGTCTTGGGGCACCAAATTGAAAGGTACTCGGCAATTGGATATGTCGTATGCCACCATCCCAGTATTTGGGCAACAGAGAAGACTGTACATAGAGACGCTGATGAAATATATGGTCAGCAACCAAGAAAAGCCACATAACTATCCTTTGTACTCTGCACATTCTAACCTAGATTCCTTCATCCTATATAATGATGGCGATACGGGAGAATAGATCCCTCAGCTGGAAGAAGATAGATTTGATCCAAAAGAAAGCCAATAAATCACTGAGGCAGAAAGAAAGAAAAATGTGATAAGTGAAGAATTGCGAGCAGATTTCTGGAGCATGGACTTCGATGGAGCTGTAAGCAAAGAATGAGCTAGAGCAGGAGTTTGGTTGCACAATCACAAATCCAGGTATTCGGAAAACCATTCTTACAAATTAAATTTTCAATGCACTAACAACATTGCCGAGTACGAAGATTTGATGCTCAGTCTGAAACTTCTAAAGAAAGTTGGTGCCAAACAAATCATGGTAAGAGGCGATTACGAATTACTTATCAAACAAATCAAAGGTGAGTATGTAGCAAAACATCCCTATCTTAGAGCTTATAGGAATGTTGTTTTGGATTCCCTTAAATGTTTCACTGAAGTTGATTTGTAGGTGATGCCCAGGGGACAAAATATTTTAGCAGATGGATTAGCTACATCAGCATCCAAGTGCAAGATACCTTTTTGTTCCACTAGCCCATACACGGTGGAGGTGAAGTGTAGACCGATTGTCCCAGACAACATTAGATACTGGCAGGTATTTGGGAACGACGACCAAATTGAAGATTTTCTACAATGTAAAAATGATTTTGAGTGTACAAACATAGATTTAGAAAGTGAAGATGAAAATGTAAATAAATATGATTTTGGGAATGACAGTGTAAATAAAGTAGATTCGAGAAAGTTAGGTGAAGATGAGATAGAATCCAATGTTTTTCATTTAAAGAGTAATGTTTTACCTAGGGGTTTAGTTCCTTTAGAATACCTTTTTGATTTTAATGATGTAGCTAAAAAACAAAAAAATGAAGCCAGTGGGAAAGAGGTTGAAGATGTTAATATAGGGATAGAAGAGAAACCCAGGATAGTCAAACTTTCTAAATCCTTACCTCCTGAGTGGAAACTCAAATACATTGAAATTTTCAAGGAATATGCAGACATGTTCGCTTGGGGATATGAAGATTTAAAATCTTATGATCCAAGCATCAATCAACATAGGATCCCAATAAAAGAAGATCAAAAACCTTTCAGACAGAAACTTAGGAGAATCAATCCCAAGTTACTTCCCCTGATAGAAAAATAAATTAAAAAGATGTATGATGCTAAAATCATAGTTCCCTTATGATTTTCCAAATGGGTTTCAAATCTGGTCCCAACACGAAAGAAATCTGGGGAAATCAGTCTTTGCATTGATTTCTGAAACCTGAACAAGGTTTCCCTAAAAGACAACTACTCATTGCCAAAAATGGACCAAATATTACAAAAAGTAGTTGGATCCAGCCAAATCTCATTACTGGATGGTTTCTCAGGCTATAAACAGGTTCTCGTTCACCTAGATGACCAAGAGAAAATAGCCTTCACAACACCTTGGGGCACCTTCATGTATGTGAAAATGCCTTTCGGGTTGATGAATGTTGGGGCCACTTTCCAAAGAGAAATGGACATCGCTTTTGTGGAAGAACTTGGAAAATTTATTGTCATTTATCTGGACGATGTAACTGTTTATTCCCAATCCGATGATGAGCACTTACAACATCTCAGACAAGTGTTTGAGAAATGTAAGAAATTTGGGATTTCTCTGAATCCTAAGAAAAGCCTTTTCGGATTAGAGGAGGGTAAATTGTTGGGGCACATAATCTCTAAGGACATAATTAATATAGATCCTAGTAGAATAGAAGCCATTCAAAAACCGGAACATCCAAGGAATATTAAAGAATTACAATCTTTCATTGGAAAAATAAATTTTCTGAGAAGGTTCATACCTAACTTGGCTGAGCTTCTTAGGAACATCACAAACATGTTAAAAAAGGACACAAAAATAAAATGGGACTCTAAATCCAAACAGTCTTCTGAACAAGTTAAACATGCACTCACACATGCCCCAATCTTGATTAGTCCTGACTTCACCAAGGATTTTTACCTTTTTTCTTTCGCTTCTGAACATACCATTGCAGCAATATTACTACAGAAAAACAATGAAGGGTATGAACAACCCATAGCCTTTTTCAGTAAAGAATTAAGAGATGCTTCTTTGAATTATAAAATAATGGAGAAGCAAGATTTTGCCCTGGTGAAAGCCATAAAGGATTTTAGAGTATATATTCTCCATCATAGATGATTTTAGGGGCGAAATTTCGCTCATGGGCGAAATTTAGGGGCTTCCAGTTTTTTATTGGGTGAATTTTTTGTATTAAAGTGATTTTTTAAAACTTATATCATTAGCCCGTAATTTATTTTAGGGGAAAAATCATGTACAAAGTTAGCCCTTGTTTTTAGGAGAGATAGAGGAAACAAAATTATATTTCGCCCCTAAAATTTGGAGGGACAAGCTTCCATTAGCCAAATTTCTAGAAGTATGGGAATTTCTGATAGCTTCTTCGCCCTACCATTTGGTAAAATTGAGGTTTATGGTTTAATTCGCCCATGTTTTGTGGTATGGGCACTGGGTAGCTACATTTTGGCCCTCCCACCTGGTATAAATTGTATGGCATCAGGTTAAAATCATAGCTTTGTTACTTGTCTGGTTCGTTCATGAGAACTACAGAGTCTACTATCTAGTGACCATCCAGAAAATCTCTAAATCCCCAAGGCCCGATTTACATATATTGAATTTTCAAGTTTATTTCCCCTCGACGGAATAGAATTTGGAAAGAGGGAAAGAGATTCTATATTGATTTTTTGTGTTTATTTCCCCTCGACGGAACGGAAAGAGGGCAAGAGATGCTAGTGGTGGAGCCGCCTGTTTAGAGCAGAAGAAAGTTAGAAACTAGAATTTGTTACAGTTATTAGCCTGGTGGTCC
>ML780670.1:924455-957005 GCA_009831015.1 Picea engelmannii
TAAACAAAGAAATTCAGAGGATCCTACACCTGTCATATCTTGCAAAAATGGGAGACTAGTACCTATACCAAGACCACATAGAGATCAGAGTGTATGGGTGTGAATTGGCTCCATACAAGTTGCCCAAGTATTTTCCCGAGAGGACTTTTGCCCTGGAATACATAAGACAAATGATTAATTCAGATGACATACATTTTGTGTCTCTGAAGAAGAAGCATCAGTTGAGAATCAAAGGGAAGATTGGGTCTTTCATTTGCAATAGCCGAGGTGTCAGGGAGGAAGCAGATAGATTGCTTAAAGAAATGAAGTCTTGTGTTAGCTTCATATGGCACTATGACCCCTGCGGGATAATTTCAGAGATGAGAGTTAAAAATAAGAATATCCCATATGTTCATACATCCAGGCCCGAGATAGAGAAATTTTCCAATCAAATAGAATGGGAGCCAAGCACTCTGGTTGAGACAAAATAGTAGGACCCTTCAGTCATCGTCTCACAGACGACTACACCTCAGGCTCCCAAAGAGAAAAGGCCCAGGAAGGACACTTCGCCTTCCATCATTGAAGTATCATTTGAAGAGTTCCAATTACACACCAAGAGGCCAAAAACCTATCAGGCACCTGACACGGCTGGTGAAAAGGGAATTCAATCCACTACAACTATGGAGGTTGATCGGTTGCTCCTTAGTACAAGCAACAAATAGATCATGACTACAGTGTTTCCCAAGAAGCCTACAGATACTCCACCAATTAACCAACCGAGCAAAATAGGACCAAAACTGAGTATTTCTTAGAAGTATGATATGATCAAAAAGAAAAATCAGATGTTGACGAGTGACACATATGCTCAGTTCTAGAAGCAAACATCAACTGCACAACACAGAATATTGTCTGCATTCGACACTGAGAAGGGTAGAATGCACATGGAATTTCTGCAAGCACAGGTGCCAGACCCGAAAGCAATCACCGATTACAAAAGGGAAACGTTCAAATTTCAGACTAAAGATGTGCATCCTGCTGATCAAATGGATCTACACTGACAAACTGAAGAAATGGTTTTCTCCACATTGGAAAATGCTTCTACTACTGCCTCTAAGTTACAGGTATCTCTGAGCAACGTCCAGACACAAATGAAACTAGAAAATATATCATCCTTTGAAAATGATAATAGGATTAAGACGTTGGAAGAACTGGTCCTCAAGATCGGGTATGATCCCTCGAATGTGAAAGAATTCGAGGAGATGCTTAAAAAGAAAAATGTTGATATAGCATCTCTGAGGAAACAGTTGAAACTACCACCAACAGAAGATTCACAGGAAAAGGAGATAGCGGAGACAGAAGGGGAAAAGGATGAGATGCTCAGGCTGATCATGGAGCATAATGCACAGTTGAAGGAGATGGAAGAAGAACTGGAAAATTTATTGAAAGAGAAGGAGCAGTCAAAGCCCATGGAAGTCATTCCATTGAGGGAAGTTCCACTCACAGGAGTGAGCATAACATCTGTAGCAGAAATTCCCTCGGTAACTCCACTGACAACTCTAGAGAAAACAATTGAACTAGCTAAATCCATGGAGGAGATGAATTTGCAAGAGATAGAGATTAGCAGACTCAAAAAGGAGATTGAGAACCTTTAGGAACTCAAGTCTTCTTACCAAACTAGCTACTCCAAGGAGAAACAAACATCAGACCAGCTCAAACAGGAATTGCAACAGCTTCAGAAGCAAACAATGGCAAGCAAGACACTTGATGAGGTCAAGGAAAGTGTCTGGATGGACATCACCAAGTGCATGAATGAAATATGGCCGATGATACAAATCATGTTTGAGAAAAATGAGCTGGTGCAAAGAAGTCAGCAAGCTATCAAGAAAATAAGAGCAGAACTTGGAGAGATTCCCACAGAAGCTGCCGAGATCATCAAATTTCAGAATTCCAAAACCAGAGAGGAGCTAGAGGATTTGAAGATTGAAGATAGGACAGAGACCATCCTTGAGGTCAAGAGGGTCTTTAACAAGAGAGGACTGATGCTACAACTGGAGGAAAAGGTCCATACCATGGACATAGGAGTGCAAATATTTTTCAGCAAGATTGAAGCTCTGCAAAAGAAAGGTCTTCCTAGTTTGAGAGTTATAAATGACAAGTTAATGACGCTTGCCGATTACAAAAAGAAACTAGCCATTGTGGCTAAGGATAGCTCAAAATTCTCAGGAAAAAAAGGCAGTATCACAGGCAAGGCATTCTTAGATGCTTTACAGTTAGACATCAGCATACAACATGAGATCCAGTACATCTTCATCACCAAGCCAACTTTTGCCAAGTACACAGAGATGGATGAAGTATACCAAAGATTTATCAAAGTCAATGTTACCAGTAATCTTCGATGGGAAGAGTTATGCAGTTTGAACAAGTAGACGATGATGTATCCAAGCATATTCATCTATCTAGTCATATAAGGTCATGCAGAGGCCTCACCAATGGTTCACCCCAAGAAATCAGCATGAAGTTTCAACACATCATCAAGCAGTTTCCTAAATTTTTGTATCTTGTTAAGTTAGTTAGCTAAATTTAGATTAGCCACATCCTGATATTTAATGATAGGATCGTATGTAATTTTTGGTTATAAATACTTCACACTTTGAAGTACTGAGGGTTGATCTTTACGCCCTACAAGCTACAAGATTGTAATTTTTATCAAGAGATCTTCCAGTAATACAAAGAGATGTTTTCACAGGATTCTCGCGTGTTATTCATTGGTGATGTTTTCTTTTCTATGTTGAATGTTCTCCTTGCTCAGTTGTCATATTGTTTTCTAATCTAATCTTTTAAAAGTAACGCATGTTGCAAGATTTATCTTTGTATACCCTAATTTAGACTTTGAAATATTTTAATGTTTATCTTCTGACATTACAACGAAGAAATTCTTAAATGCTTCTTTACTTTAATTGATATTCTCATCTTTTCCGCTATCCATCACTTTACTACTAAAGAATCCAACGAATGCATTATCTTTCCCTGTGAAAAGAATCTTTGTTTCTGGTTTAGATTTCTATCTTTATAATACATATCCCATAGCCCAATGGATGCGTAAAGCCCTTTTCATCCAACTTAACAAAAAAAACCAACCTTTTCAATCTTATTTTGGTTTTATATAACTAGCCTAATATCCTAAAATTAAAACATAGATAAATCTTACAAAGAGATCCCTCTCTAAAACTAGTAGGGATAGATTCCAGTTTCGAAGTGGTTGGATAAAGTTGCCTCTTGTAGATTTCTTCTTTTCTGACAACCTCTGGGAATTTACAGAGCGTTAACTGGGTGGCCTTCGGATTTGTCAACTGCACACTATGTACATCTGACGTTTGGGTATGGGGAGCAGTCGGAACAGTAGTCTGGTTGGCCGTTGTATGCTAGATAGAAAATTGCTGCAATTGTTTCGTCAGTTGTTCAACGAGCTTTGTTTGTGATGAACCAAAAATACCATCGGCATGTGGTCCAACTCTCTATCTCGTTTTATCAAGTATTGATCGTGGTGCATCTGGTAAGATCTCGTACAATAGACCGGAATGAGAATAGATTAGCTTAAGCCATTGAGCTCTCATGATTGCATCTTCTTCGAAAAACACTCTCGACGTCATGACGTCTTTGGATAACTGTGGGACCAAAGACTTAAGGAGCCACTCAAGAAGGAATGCTAGTGGGACTGGCACCTTAATCAAACTCTTCCGGTGTCTTGATTCTTATATGTGATCAGAGATATGGTTTTCCTTTGTCTGTTCGAAATTGGTCAACAATTCTGTGCCAGCATCGAATCTCAAAGGTAATTGGAAATGGTTTAGGAAATCCATAGCCAATTCGTCGAACAAAGAGTATCTTGAGCGGTAGAGCTCAATGTACCATTTCGCATCACTCCCATGAGAGTACGTTGAAACAATTGCAACTGTACAAAGTCATCTTTCAACGAATTAGACGAGCACTAAAGGTGAAAAGTAGTCACATGATCTACTGGATCTTCGTTAGGCTTGGCTTCGAACATTGGTATGTCCGAAGGCAAATTCGATGACATAGAGGGCCAACGCGGATCATGACAGATAGGGTCATTCAACAACCTTGGTAATTCTGGCAAGTGCAAGGCTGTCAGGAAAGGTAGTTTGGGTTGTTGGTGATAACCATGGAAAAATGGGCCTAGACTTTGACTGGCACCAGGTTGCCAGGAAAAGTTGGGTTGATGGATGGGGTTTTGGTAAAAACCATGGCCATGAACAGCGTACGGATTTTGCATTTGAGGAGACATCATCGGTGGATTCCCAAAATAGGACATAGATGGTTGGGCGTGCATTACATTCGGAGGACTTTGGGAAGGGTTTCCCCATGACGATCCCATGGGCATAGATATTTCACCTTTCTCGGGGTTCAATTGGTTGTGAAAATAATTTCCCTAGATCAACATTCCTGATGAGGGAACTGATCCTTGCTAAGAATTCCAAGGTCATGATGCAGAAGAAGTTCCAGGGTTTTCCCCCTATGCAGGAATAGTACCCTACATAGGATTAGGTTGGCCATATCCAGGGTTTCCCCCAGTTGAAAAAGCAGCTGATGAGAAAGCATTGTTACTAAACTCACCAAACAAAGAAAAAGGTATCGACCCTACCATCATATTATGAGAAGGTGTTCTTTGAATCCCTACTTCAAATGAATTATGGTGTGTGTTTGGCCCAACGGATTGCTGGTGGGTATTGTTGAGCGAAGGGGACGAAGGAGGTATATGACCTCCCCTGAATTGGAAAGCGTTAAAAGGAGCTGAAGTGCCCCCCATGGGTCCTTGTAGAGGATCATTAGAGCTCCCTGCCCCAAGACCTATAGTCTGTAAAGTGGAGTAGGATAGTACAGGGTTTGTACCTGAGCTAGGCATCCTGTAAGAGAATGGAGGGCCTGTCACATTCTGTGTGAAAGGAGCTGTGGCCTCCACCAAAGATGGGATCGGACCACTGCTCGAGGTAGAGGCAGTTGAGACCATGGTGGCTCGAACTGATGATGGTGGGTTAGGAGGTGGAATACCCCCTGTGGTGACAGCTGAAATGGGAATAGAAGAATTCCTAGAAGAAGTGGAAACATTTGTTTTCGTTGTTGCGTGTGACACTCTCTGGAACCCATAAGCATAAATCTGTACAATGATGGGCACCAAAATATCAGTGGTTCGATTTTTGGGTGGACCGAGAGCTTCCGCTCCAAGGTATGAAAAAGTTGGTTCCTCCGGATGTTGATCGGGCATAGTTTTTTGTGACTGGGTCGCTTCAAAAGGCCCTTGTTGGTCTAGCTTTCACCTTAGTGGTGGCAGGGGCGGCTCCAGTGGAACCGGTGGAAGGCCAAGGAGCCTTCATGACCGATAGAGCTAGTGATCCTCAACTGTGTGAGAAGATCAAAGACACACTAGGGATTTTTATTCATTCAAAAACAACATACACTAGAAAAAATACCCTACAAGATAAAACAAGAAAACACTAAACTAGTTGGAAGAATAGTTACAACAACCAACACTAGAGAAACTTACCGGTGCAAGTGAAACTCGAAAATGAAATCACCCTCTGGGTATACTCTACAAAGCTTGTCCCGATGTCTATCCTAGGTACCGCAGTATCCCCCACAGTCACCTGTGTATGTCACTAAAAACGATAGGCAACTAGGTTGCTAGCGCGCGAACAGTCACCAGGCGGGTACAATCGGCAGTCGAGTAGACCACAATGAGCACTGTATCAAGCCTAAAACTTGTCAAGGGTATTGAAAGAAAGTGTTATAGAAGACAACTGAGGACCTCAAACGGATTCGAGACCCATGAAGCTCCATGGCAAATGCAATCAATGGAATCCCAAGACAAGCCCTCTATATGTGTTCTCCACTATGATTGGTCTGGCTTTGGAGGGGTTATCTCTGCTACCTTTCCACATGTAACCTCGTGTTTATCCCCTGTGTTAGAGGGGGGTCCCAGATAAATTTCACGATACTGGACTTGGACACTCCCTAACTCAGACTCCAATGTTTGATTTAATGGCCTTGAAGAGTTTCCTCTCCAACCTAATTCAAGGCCCTAACCCTAAACTAGTTGGTTGACCCTACAAACATAAAAAKTCTAATTAATTTTAGATTTAGCRTTAATTTTTATGGTTTGTCTTAAGTCAAAGGTTATGAAAGTGAAACTAGTGATGTTTTGAGAGACGAAAAGAAGGATAAATAGAAAGTTGGAAACAAAATAACTTCTTCTTGACAAACAGATTTGCTCTTTTAAATTCTCTAACCAACTTTTCAAAATAAAATTTCTTAAGATCTTTGAACAACAAACTCAAAATAGAATTTCACTCGACTAAAAGCTACTTATCGTCTAAGTAACCGTCAAAAAATTATGAAAGCAAAGACTTTTCCTGGTTACTAATGCACACCAACAACTATTTAACCAAACAAAGAAAGAAAATAATTTATTTTTTTGATTTGAATGCTCACAAAGCAAAAAGGAAAAATATCGACAAGTAAAGACCAATAAAACTTTTGGCCTAAGTGTAGATCGCAAAGAGTCACTTTTTTAAAAATAACACACAAGCAGATTAAAATGGACTCTCACACTTGTCTAAAAACCCTATAAAAGTAAAATTTTGAGGAAAACTTCTTAATGAAAAAGAAATCTAATGTTGTGATCAAACCTAAGTTACTGACCGCTATGACAGAGACAAAAAAATCTGAGAGGTATAAACTCTTGACAAAGAAAACGATGACTTCCTCTCCTTAAACAAATTTTTTTATCCACAGACACATTGTTGACAGTTCAACAACCAGTGTGTGCACGCGAGCTGTGTAAATTCAGGGCACGTGTACACAGGTGCATATGTTATGCAGGCCACATGTACTTCTGAAACTCTTCAAAAAAATGAAAAAACAAGCAATCAGGCACTGGCAGAGACTACTAGTATTAAGAACTAGAATCTCTTGAAGACTCAAAAACTTACTTTGTCAGAAAAAAGAAAACAATTCAAATAAAATTTCATATAAAAAAAACCAATCTGAGGTGGAACCTAAGCTAAAAAACTGCAAACACAGAGCCGAGAATAAGTTCTAGAAAACCCCTGAGAAGGATCACTTCTAACAGGGGAGAGGATGGCTGCCTCTCTAAAAGAAATCTTCTAAAATCATACACGCGACTGACACTTCATCAGCGGGCGTGTACACGCGGGTTGTCTGAAGGTAGGGCGTGGGTACACA
The DNA here is from genome assembly GCA_009831015.1 of Picea engelmannii. Lineage (NCBI taxonomy): Eukaryota > Viridiplantae > Streptophyta > Pinopsida > Pinales > Pinaceae > Picea > Picea engelmannii. The sequence goes on from ML780670.1 coordinate 931,695, forward strand.
TGTGCAGGCCTTATACAAGCCGCATGTACCTCTGTGGGTCCTGTAAAAAAAATTCAGCCAAGCAAAGAAATAGAGATAACTGGTATGGAAGACCAAAATCTCTGTTAGCTCAGACTTTTGCTAAAACTTTAAAAATAAGGAATGAAACCGATTTTTTTTTTTTAAATGCCCAAGAAAAATATTCCTAGAAACCCTAGAGATCCCCAGTATGGTTTCCAATTCTGTTTTGGGTGGGAATCCCTCCTACAGACTTAGCATTTAAGGGCTCTAATCATGCATGCAGAAAATGACCATTTCAAAGGCCTCTACTCTTTCCTATTCTCCCCACAAAAAACCCCACATTCATGCAATACAAAGGTGTAAATGAGATTTGGTAACTCTACCTTAAGTCCTTCGTCTAATGTCGATCCCTTTTCTTTCACTCACTCTTTGATTGCAAGCCTTCTCCCAAAGCTGACCTGCAGTCACACATGAACAAACAAAAAGCTGTGAACATGCATTTCATATACTAATTGTTGGGTTAGTTGTGACAATATCATAAAATAAAATTTCAACTTGAACACATGATATGGTGGGACGGGAAAAGTATTCCTTTTTGTATTAATCTTCACAAGAGTAAACTTACAATATGTGGTCGACACTGCTCCTCGAACTGGTCCTGGGCTCCTCTTCAACTTTCTTCCAACTTATTTGCACAAGGATGGCTAAAGGTTGGGACAAGGGGAATGCTCAATTGGGTATAGCGTCTTTACTATGATTTTCCTCCTTTCAAATGGGACTCGTACCCCTTCTTTTATAAGCTATAAGGATCTAGGTATTTGGTCGAATGACCGGCCATGCATGGCCGAAAGGTTTAGTTAACTTACACAAAGCTGTGTGTTCCATCAACAACTTTCCTTTTTCAGTGCTTTTGTAGGTACACGCGGTTTGTATTGGGGCAGCTAGAATATACATGCGTGCAGTAATGGAGCAGGGCATGTGGGCCTTTATAAAGGGGGTTTTGAAGAAGAGTTGTTCAGTAGTGTTTTGGAAAAGAAGGAATCTGATATGGCCTAATGCCAGGTAAGCATATATGGTGAAAATTAGGGTTATAACAGATGCCCGCTAATGTGTGAGTCCAGAAGAGGATCTGATGGCCGAAATACATTATCCATCTTCACCAATGTTCCAAATAAGTGAGCCCAAGGACCAGAAATTGGGAGGTGCCATCTACAAAATAACAATTGTTTCACCGAGGTGGGAATACCCATGCTCGGGATGAAATAAAATCATGGCTACCAATCAAATACATAGTAGATCCATGTCATATAACTATATAAAGTGTAGCCGTGAGCAATACACAGCGGAGCGACATCTCAAAATCAAAAAAGATATACATGGATAGTATCCATCTTCTAGAAGCTGATAAGGCCCGATGGTTGGAGATGAGGTCTTTGGAGCTCAAGCAACAACTTCAAAATATTCAAAACTCGGGTAGGAGTGTAACATGAGTGTACGACTTCACTACCTAGAGGTCTTCGATTGCTCGTCGGTCATGGACTAGAGAATCTTGAGGATCAGGCTAAAGGATTTATTGATTTCGAGCAAAGACTTGATTGGAAGTTCGGGATGGCTGGGCATGAGGACAAGAGACAAAATATAAAGGGGTCGACTTAGGCCTGGTAAAAAATCCCCTTGGACAATAGCACGACAAATGATGAGACTCAGGAAACATGGCATTGACATAAGTTCATGATGCAGGAGGCAACACAAACTCTCCATATGTTTGGAAGAATAACCAAATGGAGGAGGACACAACTCTATGTAGCGAGAATAGCTTCCTAAGGTCATATTAAATCCCAGAGCTTGAAGAACAAATAGAAGGATGTGATTTATCCAAGGGTGACTCATTGTGCTGCCAATACAAAGAAAATACTTTTCCCTTCCTCTTTTTGGGGTATATTTGATTTTTTTTTGTCTTTTTCAATAATTTTGGAAAAAGAATAAAAGAATGCTACGTTACAAAGGAGGAATGAGTGTCACAAACGTACTAGTTCTAGGTGCAAGGACAAGACTGATGTTCAGAGAAAGGACAATCGGAAAAATCCCTCCCGTGGCCAAAGGTGTCAAGACACAGAGGAAAAGTTCTATAGGGCTTGCGTATAAGACATGCTTCAGATGGTTCAGTTGAGAGCAACATGGAGCCGACATTAGGCCAAAGATGTGGGTATGAAAACATGATTAATAAGACACACAATGATAACATCCTTTGATGTAATTTTAACGAGCCCAAAGAACGTAAGCTCGACGATTTTTCATATTTAGAAAGTCTGAAAAAACGTAAAAGGAGACTTCGTCGGGGTACCTTTTTTGAAGGTAGTATAGTTGATTTGGAAAAGGGGTAAACTAGCACCGACAAGACATCTATTCAAAACCATTTTAGCGAGTGTGATAAAGACAAGATCACTCGACAATTTTTTCATTTTTAAGGAGTTTGAATAAAGATTAACTATGGACTCCGTCAGGAATGTTCTTCTGGAACATTTTAACGAGTGTGAAAGAATAAGGTCACTCGACGATCTTTTCAATTTTAGGGAGTCTGAAAAGAGCTTAACTATGGACTCCATGGGGGTTTCTTTTTCGTAAATTTAGTCCCTCATGCCCGAAAAAGGGTTAAAATTATACTTGAGAATACTCTTCTAGATATCTTAGGCTTCTAGAGTATACCTTTGTTCGTACAGTTGACCATCCAGACCAAAAAAGGGGTAAACTACCACCGAATAGACCTAACTTCAAATTTCAGTTTAATGAGCATGAAAGACCACAAGCTCGCTTGAAAATCTTTTCATGTTTAGAGGGTCTGAAAAGGGCTTAAAAGAAGACCCGTTATGTTTTTGGGAGTCCCGAGGGTGAGGCCAAGAGTGATAAGGAATCATAAATGAGGCTCAAACTCATAATAAGGAAAAACTAAAAGGGACTCTCGAGCCTATAGTCATTAGTGACAGCATGGAAACCATAATGCAACCAGGATCTACCTAGGGCATCCATGTTATGATAAGCTCTACCACCAATTATGGCACTTCTAAAGCAACAATAATGGTTGTGTCACAACTTGGTGGGATCAATCCTATGACAAAGAGGAAAAGACAACGAGATGCAGAAAGCGGAGGTGGAATCCTGACTTAAATGCAACGAGTTGGAAAAAGTGACTTTTTACCAAAGGACCATCAAAATGCCCTAAATCTCAAAAAAAAATCCCAATACCCAAAGTAATACCTCCCATGACCATCCAAAGAAGACTCTTGAACCATATTAAATGATTTTGAGTTTAGAAAAAATGACAAAAGCGTCTAAAAATTGACAAAAAAGGGCCAAAACCTATATAAATAGAAGCTAGCAGCTCATTATCACCATTGTTAGTTCAGAAATTGACTAAAATCCAAAATTGCCCCTTTGTGAAAAGAATTGATTTCAGGAGCCTCAGTGGATGAAACAACCATCCGATTGGACCAAGTAAGTACAAACTACCTCATATTGCAATCCAATTCTTTATTTATGCATTAAGTTTCATTTTTGGGGGGGGGCGTCGACCTTCAAAAGGTCGGCCCTATGTCCACGCGGGTTGTCCTATCACAGCCTGTGTGTACACTCACTCTGTCTTATGGAAGACCGCGTCTACACATGACTATCATCACAATAGCTCATGTGGACCCTCCATTTAGTGCAAAAAATTCTAAAAAAGCAAGAGTTAACCCTCCTAAAATTTGCCCATGTGCAGGATGTATGTACACTAGAGAGAAAGAGAGCATGAGGATATTAGTGTGCTTGTTGGGGAAGACCCTAATGTTGTTGCTGCATTAATGCAATGTGGATTGTTAAAAAAAATTATGTGTCCTTTCATGCGAGCACAACCTAGGCTACTGAATGCCTTGGTTGACTATTGGCATCCCAATGCAGAGGCCTTTATGCTAGAGGGGCATTCGCTGGTTCCAACGACAGAGGATGTATACTTTCTTACTGGCCTCTCCAGGAGAGGGGAACCAGCAAATTTATGTACATTTCCCTCTGGGCCTCATAATATATCAGAGTTGATTGGGCTCCATTGTGAGGCAGGTACAGACCGTACGAGCTCGCAAGTGCCGATAAGAAAGATATCAGAATTAGCATTGCCGGCGATCATGTTGCTCATAGAGAATATTACTGGGTCTGAAGCTTTGCATTAGGTGTCCCGTGCACAGATGAACTATGTCGTTCAGTGCTTAAATGCACAATTTTTTTATTGGAACACCACATTACTGGATTGTATGAAGAGGCAGCTAATAGACTGTCGGTTGTGGACTTAGAGGAACTTTGGGTTTGGAATGGTTCTTTTCTCTTTCTTCTTTGAAAGAGTGCCCAGTTTCATCCCTCAAGAGGTGGTATGAGGGCATCATACCTCTCTTCCCACGATATGCAGATGGGCGGTGTTGCTACCATGACAGGGGGGAGGAAGGACCAATGAGTCCTTTGATGATGAATTTTTTTCTTGGTTGTCACGATAGATACCAGTCATAGAGGATTTCCCTTATGCTAGGATTGACTTCTTGAGAGATCCTGAGATATCGGTACCTCCTGGCGAGGAGCAAGGAGAGACTGGTAAGTTTTCATTGTTTGTTTTTTTTTTGTTAAACATATGTAGTTTTTATGTTGTTTTTTATATATATCATTTTTTTCTATACCAGATCATTTGACAGATATGTGTCTATTACGTGCAGATGTGGGGCTAGTGTGTCCAATAGATTACGTGAGGAGCAGGCAACGTCCTTGGCCAGGGGCCGCACTTGCCACTGTCGGTGATGTTCCAGAGTTTGTACTTAAGGCTTAGAAGTACAGTGTCTAGGCATCCGAAAAGTGAATGAGGGTTTTATAAAGAAGAAATATCAACCTTCGGTAAAGGAAGCTATGGATGATTTCTGGGTTGGTGTTGTCTAGCTTCCAAAGGTTGATATAAAGAAGAAATGTCAACCTTTGGTTTTCTGTGAGTGGGATAAAGTGGACATTTACAGATGAGAAATTTTTTTCCATTAGATCCCAAACACAGTTTCTGTATGATCTTAACCGGGGATGCTTGGCCTGGTATTGCCGATTTACTTGTTTGACTATCAACTCTGCATCTCCGTACACCTCTAGATTTTTTATTTTCAGCCTCCTGGCAGCTTCTAATCCCAAAACCAAAGCTTCGTACTCACATACATTGTTAGTAAAGTCTATATCAAACTGCACTGCAGTCTGTAAGAAAAAGGGACGACGAACTTTCCTTCGGGTGCCAAAAAAGGAACTCCCGCACCAGCCCCTTCGCATGACAAGGCGCCATTAAAAAACATTTTCCAGGTACCGGTGGTACAAATATCCCCAGTCATGTTACCTGACTCCTCATGATCTATATCAATTTCGTCTGTGCAACCATATAAACCGTCATCAAAAGATAAGATACAATTTCCTAAATCTTGATCTGCAATATAAATAGGGAAATTGTTAGGATTCTTAGGGTCGCTTACTATATACGCTAGCCTCGTCTCTCTGTACAGCCTAGTAAATTTGCCACCAAACACAAGAATTGTGGCGTACGTCATATCAATTGAAGAGAACCCCCCAGCTTGTCTCCCCATGACCTAGACAATAGTAAGCTGTACTTGGGGGGAATATCAGCAACAACCACATCCATCAAGACACTCTTAACCGGGACCTGTGCCAGGGTGACTACTAAATCCTTTATCATTCCCATGCATTTAACCTTTCTTGAATCAAAGGAGTAAAGATCTCTGTAAGGTCTGGTGATCTGGAGGCCCAATCTATCCATAATAATTTTAGGCATTACGTTATGTGAGGCTCCGGATTCTAGCATGCAATTATGTAGCAATTGATCGTAAACATTCAAAGTGATATAAAAGGGAGCAATAGAGTCTTTGGCTCCTTCAAAATGTGGACCAAAGGTGATGTTGGGTTTATCATCTTCAAGGTTTAAAACGTCAGATTGGCTTTCTCGTTCTGAAATGCCTATCACTTTGGTAATATTCTTTCGATAGGCTGGGTTTTTTACTAGATCTACTAGAGGAATTGGTATCTTAATTTTATTTATTTCATTCTCTAAACTGAAAGATCCTCCAGCCTTGTCTACTTCTTTAGATGTGACTTCGGAACACTTCTTCTCCAACATATTGGATTGGACAGACTTATTACTCTTGGTCTTGGTTAGAGGGGTGTTTGTGTTAGCTGCTTCGGTTTTGTTGTTGGATAGCGCTATTTCTTCCTGAGTAGGCTCATAAGTTTGCCCTCTTGGGAGAATTTTCTTAGGTTGATTTTCTGAAGCGGGCTTGCTCTTAGATCTTAAGTTGTACCTGGGTTGGACTTCAGCCATTATCATATTGGTTTTTCCTTGATAACTGCAAAGGTCAATATAATCTCTTTCTTCACTTTCGATAGATGATTGTTGAGTGTTTAAAGATTTTTCATAATCCTCTTTAGTAAAAAAAGGTTGTGTCCAGTCATCGCCTAAATTCGTGACATCATCCTCCAAATCTCCGAAATCCAATAAATCATTCACTCCTATAAAATTTTCATTCTTTAGGGGAGTTTGTATTTTATGATCTTCGTTTTTTATCTGTCTCTGTTGATTTGGGGGGGTTGGGTTCCTCCTGAAGTCCTTTTTGGCGGAAGAATCAGTTTTGGCCTATTCTAACTTCATCCTAGAAATTTTATATGACAGTTCTTTAATTACTTTATCCATCTCATCTACCTTGTCATCTGTGTATCTATTAGATCCTGACGGCCCTGCTTGTTCTCTAAAGCATCTATTTTCATGGTTTCCCTCTTTTACTTTAGATTTTAACTTAACGGAAGCCATCATATTTGACTCAATTTCTACAGCGTCATCCTGCATTCAGTTTAGAGTATCTCCCCTTCTCTCCCGTAAAAGAAGAACAAAATCTGGTTCAAAGGCCCCCGCGAAAGTTACTTTGGCTGCAGGTTGGGAAGGTTTAACTTCGGCTGGGATATTATTATACATCTTATGGAATATTTGAATAAATTCCATAACTGTTTCTGAATTACTTTTCCTTAAAGACCCAAACTCAGTTAAATAGTATAGGTGGTCCTTTCTTTCGCCCCATTGGCTGAGGAAAGCATCTTCCAAGGCATCATAGGATAAGATAGATCCTGTAGGTTGGCTCTGAAACCAAGTTCTGACCTGGCCTTCGAAATTTTGGATGAAAAGTCTCAAATACACGTCTTCATGTTTGAGACCCAGGATGTCTGCGAATTGATCAAAGAAATTTATGTGTTCGGCTGTGGTCAGATCTCCCTCCCCAGTGAATTTTGGCAAATTTTTTATATAATTTTCTGGAAGGTCATGTAAAGGGATGGGTAAAACCAAAGGAGCGTATCTTGCTGCTACTTTAGCAAACACTCTGGGATGAGGGGTAGGCCATTGACCTCCATATCCTCCCCCTGGAGCACCTCCACCACCTCCTCCGACAAACCCTCCACCTCACCCTCCGACAACTGCCATCGTTATTAGTGGAAATTTGTAAAGGGGGTTTCGGAAAATTAAAAGTGAATCTTTATTTTCTTCGTGAAGGGGAAAATGCGACGATGAATGATAAGGAACGTGAGGACTTGGTTCCTCAGATTTGCAAGAGACGAAATCAGGAGAACCGATGGGTGTGGAAACTGAATGTGTAACACACTCTTCAGAATTAGGTGAGGTCAGGAAATTTAACTGAAGAAAAGATGGTATGTCAACTGCCGACGAACTTTCAAAAGGGCCCTTTCCTTTGTGTACTAAGGGGATTGTCGGATGAATCTCATTCCTAACTTCGGAGCAGTTTGACATTAGATCTGTAGTATCAAAGAGAGGACTGCGTGAAGTTGAAGGTTCAGAAGAACTCTTAGTCTTCAGTTGTGGGTGTTTAAGCTTATAGACTGTAGCGGTTGGCTTAAGAGAGCCTCTCGCCTTTAGAATCTTCTCGGGATCGGTAATGGGCGTAATCTTCTTACCATCCATGTTTTTTTTGGTATTCCTTCAATCGGATTCCAGTTTATTATTTGTGGATTCGCCAAGTGAAAGATTGGAAAGCCTTAAAAAGGTGTGTACTCTTTGTTCACTATCAAAGGGTAACACTTTCAACGAAAAGAAAAAAATGTCGTTTTCCCATGGAAAAAGATTTCGTAACTTCGGTCCCCGGCAACGGCGCCAAAAAGATGTTGTTCCAGAGTTTGTACTGAAGGCTTAGAAGTACAGTGTCTAGGCATCCGAAAAGTGAATGAGGGTTATATAAAGAAGAAATATCAACCTTCGGCAAAGGAAGCTATGGATGATTTCTGGGTTGGTGTTGTCTAGCTTCCAACTGTTCCTGGATTCTTATGTCCCGTTCAATTGTTGCCCACGAATGTTCAAGTTCAACCCATGTAGTAGCTGTTTTAAGAATAGTGTCAAAAATATTTAAGGCAATATGTGTTTGATCTGATAGTCCGGGTTCGATATTAGGCTGTCTTGTCACTAGGACAGTCATAGAGGAACAGAATGATAATAAAAAACTAAAAATCTTTAGATGTTGTCTCAATTTAGGTCGGGTAAAGGAGAGTTTATAGTTCCAACAATAAAAAATAGGGTGAAAACCAGAGGCCCTTTCTCGTAACTGAGTTATATTTAATAAATTGTGTGTGAGGTGTGAGAAAACATTAAGCTGTCTATTATGAAAGGCTCCTATCGAGGGAGAATATCACTTGTAAACAAAGGAAGAAAAGATGAAAGAGTAATCTGAAAAAGCATAAAATAATAAAGTAATCTAAAGTGTTCCCTGGTCTTATACCTGCTGATAGCCGGTACAGAGGAAAAACAGTAAACAATGTAGAAAACTGAAATTCATTCACTATAGTAGAGGTTGTACTAAATTATAGCAAAGAATTCATCAGATAAATATATGAAATGGAATGAAAAATGAGATACAAGGAAACAAACTCATAACACAGATGTGACAGAATTGAGAATCTTCAGATTTTCTTTATATTAACTCTCAAAGGAGAATAAATCTCTATTTACAATCGACCCAAAAAGGTCCAGCCACTGATTCTTTCTTTCTATTGTATGTTTATACCGTTTTACATATGATGGAATTTCAATTGCTACAAGATTTTCAGTTATGATAAGAAGAAGACCAATCATTCCATTTCTTCATCCTCTGTATTTACTTGGTACTAGAAGTCTGCCCCCTCGCTTGCCCAGTACACGTGACACATTTTTCCATTAGCCGGGATATCAACCTTGAAGGTTCTGCTTGAAAATTAGCCTCGAAAATGTAACAGTCTTTGACTAATTGTGGCAACCTTGCTTCCATCTGTCGGTCCAGGGTGTCGATAGCACATAATCGCACACTTGGTTTAATCATCCATTTATCTATTTGGATTATGTCAGCCTGAGTTACCTGTGAGACTTCATCCGAATCTATTTCTTCTTTCTCATTTATATCCAGTAAGAATTTAGCTATATTCATTTGACTCAATGCCTCAACATTACCCTCACTATTAATACCTAACAGATTAACATCTATAGCATCAAAAGCTTCTTCAAAAGATCTCATTACCTTCTTGGCTTGCAGTTTGCCTTCTGATATGTTGTGCTCCCATTCTTTCAATAAAATATTCCCTCTGGTCTGCTCCGAAATGGAGATCCTGGGAGTACTTCCTAATTCCCTATTGTTCATAGCTATCACAGCTTCTTGATATGCGACCCGAGCTGCTCCAGCTTCTCTCTCTCTAGCAGATAAATTCTCTACTACTTGATTAACAAGTAAGCAGTTGTCCCGAGTTATCTCTACCTTGGCAAGTAAACTTTTCTGTGCTGCAGAAACTCTGCTCCGAATCTCCATCGCTTGGTACTGGAATATCCCGATATCTATAACTTTACGTTCGAAAATTTCCACTCTAACCTGTAGTTTCTCTATCAAGTCTTTTTGCTGACCTACTTGTATCTGACTATTGTGAGCTACCAGCTCTGCTTGTTCAAGCCTAGCTGTGAGCAGCTCGATTTCTTTTTTATCGGCCAATGTTGCTTATTTTATGCCTGCATTTGCCTAGTCTTTGGCAGCCTCCTCCGCTGTGGCTAATTTTTCCTCCAAGGTTTTGATAAGGTGATTTTTGCACTTCATTTGATTTTTTAGAACCCCGACCGAAAATTGATTTGTTGTAGCATACGCCCCTAACGTTCCGACTATTTATGTCACAAACTCATCGTTCTTCTTATCTTTTCCATCGGTCAATACCTTCAATTTTTTGACCGTTGTTTCTGCTTCCTAGTAGAATTCGCTTTTTACCACAACGTTTCTTTTCTTATCAAAAAAGAATTCATTTGGGGGGAGCTCTTCCATCCTTACAGGTCACAATTCTTCATTAAAAATCCACCCTGCGTCTATGTTCCCTTTAGCTGACTGTAAAGGGGTAATGGAGGCAATGAGGTCTACGATTTGCTTAGTCGATTTCCCTGGGGTGGCAACTGGAACAGTCTCTTTCGGCGGATCGGAAGTCTTTATTTCCATTTTTGGGTTTCTAGTTTCTTTTTCTCTGTGTTGGTGCTCTTCTTGACTGGGTGTTGTATCTTTGGGGCCTTTTTCTTCTTTATGTTTCACCTCTGCTGTTGTTTCATTCTCACCCCGCAATACTGGGGGAAGACAACTCCGTCGATGTTCTTGGAATTTCAAAACATCGGCCTTTTCTTCAGGTGCTAGGGTCTGTATCCAAGCCAAAACCTCGGTGTAAGATCTAGCACCTTGGAAAATGTCATCCGAGGGCAAAATTTCATGTGCAAACCTTGTAAGTCTGCAGCTGGCCAGATGATTGCTTACGACCCTTTGCGGATCATGCTTCTTGAATTCGAGGTCAACCAATTCTAGGTCTTCCAAGGCTGCTGCCTCAGCTTTAGCATGCCCAAAATCTAACAAAGAATAAGAATTTAAATGAATAGGGAAAGATGGCCATACCTTCTTAGAATACCCTTTAAGATCCTTACTCACGCCACAAATTACAGTTTGCCTGGCAACCTCACGACATGCAATCTTGTTGGGTATGAATAATGGTAATGCATGCGGGGGAACAGAAGCCCCGAAAACTCTGAGATATGAGAATTCTGCTTCTACATACTAGTCAGCTATACTGCTCAGATTCATCACTATGCTATCTGATATCCTGGGTGGCGGGTGTCCGAAAATAGTAACATGCAGAGGCACCATTACCTAGTTAAAAATTTCATAAACAAAATTTTCCGCTTTGTTTTCCCACAGTTTAGAGTGGTAAATGTGAATGGGTTCGGCTTCTGATGGAGTCCAACTCCATCTCATTAATGGAAAGGGGGTCAGAAAACATATGGCATCCATGATATACGCAGACATAAAGAATGAAGCCGTCTTTCCACTTTCTTTCTGTGTTCGATACTCTGTAACCTGACTGGTCAAGCTATCAGACATCATTTTCGCCTAGTTGAAGGAAGAGCCCTCAATGACTGAAAATATTAGAGGCATCCACTGAAGGAAAAAGTGTGTGGTGTCCTCTCTCCCATATAATCTGGAGGTCATCATAGCCACATATTTGAACTGTGGTTCTAGAGAAGATATTGAGTATATGCCATTATTGTCTGCCCTGAACTTCGCAGGGTGTGAAACCCAATCTTTGATCAAACTGAACATAGTCTTGTCATACTACACACACTCTTTCTGTTTAAAAGTCTCCAGGAATTTGGCATTATATGTAAAGTCTGACACGGCTGACAACTTGTACATAGCCTGTAGTTGTTCGGGTCTGAAAGTCCCAGCAGTGACCCTCTGCTCATTGATGATGGTTCTAGTTGGTATATCCACATGGTCTAATGCCCACCGAACCATATCGTAATAAGGGAGAAATCATGGCCTGGTCGCTACTTTATGCATTCCAGATTGGACAATGATCTTATATTTGGTATTCAGGTCATCTTTTTCATTGTCGCTGGAATCATCCGAATAATCCACCAATTCAGACTATAGAACGTCAGAAAAAAACGACCAGGTCTTAACAGAGTCGATACTTCGAGGGGAAGTATCAGAGACATTGTCTGAACCTTGTCCCGAAACCTCAACTTTGGCTTTAGATGCTTTTCTCGGGGCCATGGCGGGAGATTCTTCTTTAGCTCTTCTGTAATAAAAATAGGTATACATGCAGAAATTAGTTCGCTGAGAGAAATTTTGCTCTGCGTAATATGGAAATGAATTTGGGAAGACAAACAATAGATCTTATATATTTAAACATTCAAAACTCGGTACCTTTCAAGAAAAAAACGGTCAAATCATTCCTAAAATAAATTTAGCAATAAAAAACCCAATCTTCACTTGTCAATTCGCCCTATTTCTAATTGATGCCATAAATTTTTGACAGCTCATAATGCAAGTTGGCGTAGGAAAAATTTAAGCTTGCCTCATAGACTGTGCATGAATCGAAATAAGGGAGAAAATGGTTTAGCTTAATTAATTAGGTTTTAGAATGTTAATTAATCTTTCGGTATTCGCTTTATCGGGCGTTTTCATTTTGACCCTTCCAGCCTCTAAAACTTGAGACCGTGATAACTAGTTTCAGTTAATAACAGTCGCAATCAAGATTAAAAGTTTTAATTAATCATGTTTAAAGAAAAATCGTGACTTTGCGACTCGGGGTTTCGAAGATATAGTTTCCGGGAGGCTCGCAAGCCGAGTTGTGAACTCACGAAATTGCGACGTCGCGACTTGGGATGTCGCAAGTATAGTTTCTGAGAGGCTCGCAAGTTGAGTTGCGAACTCACGATATCGTGACTTCGCTACTCGGGATGTCAAAGGTATAGTTTCTGGGAGGCTCGCAAGCCGATTTGCGAACCCTCGATAGAACTCAACCATGAGTAAACCCTTTTTTCTTTGATCTTAACCCAGGTTACTAAAACAAGAGTCTCGCAACTTCTGACATCAGGGTTACGACAGACAGACTTTTGGAGCTAGTAAACGCCAAGACACAAAATCCTGATGACGCTTAACTGTAGTTTAAAAAATCTTTAATCTTGATACTAACCTGAGTAACACTTTTAAAGTTATTTCGTTGTTTCATTCTTCACGACTTGTGAACTATGTGTTCTATAACACCGGACCTGCAAAATCCCGAGGTAAGAAAAGGGAAAGTCATTTAAACGAAAAACAGAGTTTATCGTGAGAGCATGATAACTGACACTGCTCGCGTGATGAGACTTCCGATATTTTGGAACAAATAAAGGAGAATAATGAAAACCAGCTTTTGACTTCAATCATAAAAGTAAAAAAATTTAAATGGGCTAAAAAACAAAGGCGGCTCCAACATAGGCTCCAACTAGGGATCCCGTTTTCTTGTAAGATGAGAAGAACAGTAGACCACGTGCCAATATTGGGTAAATGGTGTCAATGGCTTTAATCCAGCAAAAACGTTTAGAATAGGAGACCGAAAAGGAAAGCAGACTTCGTCTTTTACCTTTGAAAAGCTTTTCAAATTCAGATACTTTTTAAACTTAGTTGTAGTCCCTTTCACGACTTTTTTCCTTCCCGTTACTGAATTCAAGTCTGCATTAAAATAATCAAAAAAGTTCTAGGAGACTCAACAGATCTTGTGGCTATCAACTTGCATCAAAATAAATGAATTATATGTTTTTAATCAGGAAGCCCTGTCTGAACTTGGGATGGAGATCGGGTTTTGGAAAAGAATTGATTACCAGAGCAGACTAATATTCATGTATAATAGCCTTACAAATATATCGGATATTGCTTCACTGCCAGCGAGCCTGTTCAGTACTTCGGTGAATTTATCTGGCCCCTTTTTACTGAATTTCCTTTCACCACTTCAAAATATATTTATGCATTTAAATGTTGAGACGAGGGCAATCATTTCTGAATTTCCTTTCATCGTCTTTGGACTAGATGGGGGCAATCATTTCTGAATTTCCTTTCACCACCTATCTTATAATTTACTTTTTAGAGAACGAAGTGGGGACAATCAGTTTGTATAAGGGTTGATATCCGTGTAATATTTTGCATTATAGGTCTGTTAACTTACTTTGATTACTTGGTACCAACCTTTCCTCAACTTTCACAACACCTTCATCTGCAGGGAGAAAGGGGAGAATTAAATTTTTGGAACTTCCTATTTGAGCAAACCTCAATCTTTTGAAACTGTTGAAAAACCTAGAAAAGTTAGGACTGCTTAAGCATCGCTTTGTTTAGTAAGGAAATAAGGAGTTGTGAAGACCAGCTTTATTTTCAAAATCTGCTTTGAAGCTCTCGAGGTTAAAACATAATCTCTTCTCCCTAAGTATTCAAAACTATAAAGGTGTTGGTTTTTCAAATGATAAACCCGAAAACAGAAAAAGGTGACAGATAGAGATCTATGGACTGACAAACAAGGGTCAAAAAATCAAAACTGACTCTTGAAAATATTTTTCGAGGGCGCTTTACTTTGATTGACTTGTTTGTTTCATCTTGTCCTCTTGTAAATGCTTAATCATGAAAATGTTCTTTTATTTATTAGTTCAGACGATGTAACTGTATCCTAGGAGGTCATCTTGGTTTTCTCTGAAAGTCCTTCAAAACAAGTTTTTCAGGGAATCTCACCTTTAACTTATCTTTTCATTTTCTTTCAAAAATCAAAAATTATTTTTATCACCTATCTAAAGCCAATTCATTTTTCGATACACGACTTTCTATTTACTTCTCCAGCTCATTTTGTTTGCAGTTGAAATCCTGTAAAAAGGCAAATATGAAAGTTATCAAGGCTTTCTTAAAGGTGTCGAAAGTTCATGAAAGAAAAAAGAAAATCAAAAGCAATGCATAAATGAAAAATATGTATATGTATACAAAATATATATATAAGTATACAAAATTTCTTCTCTCTTTTTTTTTTTTTTTTTTAGGCGACTATTATGTCATATAATGCTTCAGATAATGCCCATTGACAGGGGCGTTGAGGATTTCACCGTCTATATTTTCCAGTAGGAAAGAATTTTTTCCTTCCAGAGCTGAGACTCTGAATGGACCATACCAGAGGTGGTCAAATTTACCATGTTTTGCTGCTTCTTCCCTTCTTGCATCCCACCTTAATACTAAATCACCTGGGAGGAAATCTCTATCCTTTGCTCTGCGGTCGAATAATGCCTTCAAGTCATCTTGGTACTTCTGCAACTTTTCATCTACTTCGACCCTATGCTGTTGAACCTTAATCAACTGATTTATCCTCCTGGTGACATGATTGGGTTCTTCATTTTGATTTTTCCATAACTTCATCACTGGAAGCGCTAGGTTTATAGGTAACACAACATCTATCCCATATACCATCTGAAAAATTGAAATGCCGATAGGACTTTTTGTGCTTATGCGATTCACCCACAATGCGTATTTTAAGTGCACATGCCAAGACCTTTTGTTTTCATCCAATACTATCTTGATTATATTTACCAGACTCTTGTTAGATGACTTGACCAATGCATTTCCTTGATGGTAATACGTTGTGGAATGGCCAAGAACGATGTTATACTTTTGACAGAAGCTGATCATAGCCATAGATTTAAAGGCTTGGGCATTGTCTGTAACTATCTTTCGGGGGCAACCAAATCTAGACAAAATGTTGTCTTCTAAGAAATTGATTACCACCGAGTTTGTTGCCCTTTTGGTTGGAATGGATTCCACCCATTTAGTAAAGTAACATGTTGTGGTTAAAATCCACTTGTGTTGAGCACTGGAATGGGGATTAATCTCGCCTATGAAGTCTAGACCCCATTGCTGAAATGGGGCTTCAGCTTTGACTGGAACTAAAGGCAGTGCTGGGAGCTTCTGTTTACCTGCAAATAGTTGACAAGGGTTGCAGGATCGGACTTTGGCATTAACGTCCAAGAAAATTTTTGGCCAGTAGTACCCAGTTGTCAGAATTTTGTAAGTTGTAACTCTCCAAGCGTGATTCCCCCCACATACTCCCACATGAAATTCGTCTATAACCCGCTGAGTTTCCTATTCGACTAAACAGAGTAACAAGAAACCGAGTGGATCTTTCCAATATAGCTGACTTTCGGCGATACAATATTTAACCGCATGAAGTTTTAAAGTCTTAGCTTTTTATGGTGATAGCTCATTTGGGCATTTTAGAGTTAGCAGGTATGATACTATGTCTCTATACCAGCCTGATGATATGAACTTCTCTTCGATCTTGTTTGGGCCTATTTTCTCATCTAGCTCGTTTAGGTTCATGTCTTCGTCACCTTCCTGCAGGCAATTGATACCTAGGGCTCTAAAATTCGACTCAGCTAAGAGTTTGGCTAGGCCTTGTCCTTTTATCAATTTGGTCGGTTTGACTTCCAGATCAAATTCTTGGATTTTGGCAAGCCATCGTCCTCTTCTTCCATCGCTATCTAGTTGTACCAAAATATCTTTCACATAACTGTTAGGTACGTACGCAATTATCTTGGAGTGTAGTACATATGTTCTGAATGCCTTTAATGCTTTTACCATGGCGTACGCTTGTTTTTCTATTATATCATACTTCAGTTTTGCATCTCTAAGGCTCTTGCTGAAAAAGGCGATCGGTTGTTCGAAACCTTCTTTGTTCTTTTGTAGGAGCATCGTGGAAATCGTGTGTTCGGAGGCAAATGAGAAAATAAGAAAATCTTTTAGATAGTTGGGGCTCGCTAACACAAGTGCCTCTCTTATGAATTTCTTAATGTGTGCGAATGACGCTTTATCCTCAGTTGTCCATTTTACTTCACTGTCCTTTTTCAACATACCTGTGATCAGTTTTATGATCTTAGCGAAATTCGGGATAAATCTTCGTAAAAAAATTATTCTTCCTAAGAAAGATTGAATCTCTTTTACATTTTTGGGAATATTTATAGTATCTATCGCTTCAATCCTCTTAGGATCAATACTGATTCCATCCCTAGATATGATATGACCCAAATGCTTACCTTCCCACATGGCGAAATGTGATTTCTTTGGATTTAGAGACAGACCAAACCTGTGGCATTTTTCGAATGTCTGTTTAAGATGTATCAAGTGTTCTTCGTCGGTTTTAGAGAAAACCGTCAAATCATTAAGATAAATGACTATGAACTTATCCCTTTCACCGATGAAAGCGATGTCCATAGCACGTTGGAACGTGGCCCCTGCATTCATCAAACCAAAAGGCATTTTATCATACATGAACGTACCCCATGGTGTAGTGAAAGCAGTTTTTTCTCTATCTTGTTCATTCATGGAGATTTGATTATAACCATAGAACCTGTCAATCATAGACATTTGGTTGGCTCCGACTACCTTTTCTAGCACATGGTCCATTTTGGGCAGTGGATAGTTTTCCTTAAGAGATGACTTATTTAGATTTCTGAAATCCACACACAGTCTGATTTCCCCATTCTTTTTCCTAACCAGGACCAAGTTTGCTACCCAGTCTGAATATCTCAGAGGTACTATTATTTTCGCGTCTAAAAGTTTCTTAACTTTTTTTTCGATCATAGGTAACAAAATGGGGTTGATATGTCTAATCTTTTGCCTAAATGGTTTGACCCCAGGCTTTAGAGGTATCCTGTGATCAATTACGGAAGTGTCGTATGTCCTTAACTCATCATAAGACCAAGTGAAAACATCCTTATACTGTATGAGTAGGTCTTTATACTTACTTTTTATTTTGGGAGGGAGGAATTTGGATATTTTTACCATCTTGGATTCTTCTTTGGTTCCTATATCACAGTCCTCCACTTCTTCTGGTTGGGGTTGTAAGGCGGATTTTACAGGTATGTCATTTTGATCAAAAAGTCTTTCTAGAGGAATCAATCCTTTCGGAATCTGGTTGTTTATAAGGACCAACATGTGATGATTTGCGATTTTGTCTTGAAAGATTTGACGGTCTTCCCCTTCTTGCTTGATCCATATATTGTCATTCTGGTTTTCTTGATATGCGTGGGTTTCGGAAAAATCACCTATTGCTTCAAGAAACTTCTTAATTTGCTCATCATCCTCAAAAACCTGCCAGTGCTAGATGTTATCCAGTACAGATGGTCTGTGTCTGATCTCTATGTGATACTTCAATTTCAAAGTCGTGGGAGGAGTGAAGCTTGAAGTTGCTTTAGCTAATGCATCAGCCTCTAAGTTTTCTGTGCATGGGATAAAGTGGACATTTACAGATGAGAAATTTTTTTCCATTAGATCCCAAACATAGTTTCTGTATGATCTTAACCAAGGATGCTTGGCCTGGTATTGTCGATTTACTTGTTTGCCTATCAACTCTGCATCTCCGTACACCTCTAGATTTTTTATTTTCAGCCTCCTGGAAGCTTCTAATCCCAAAACCAAAGCTTCGTACTCACATACATTGTTAGTATAGTCTATATCCCACTACAATGCAGTCTGTAAGAAAAAGGGATGACGAACTTTCCTTCGAGTGCCACAAAAAGCACTCCTGCACTAGCCCCTTCGCATGACGAGGCACCATCAAAAAACATTTTCTAGGTACTGGTGGTACAAATATCCCCAGTCATGTTACCTGACTCCTCATTCTCTATATCAATTTTGTCTGTGCAACCATCTAAACTGTCATCAAAAGATAAGATACAATTTCCTAAATCTTGATTTTCAATATAAATAGGGAAATTGTTAGGATTCTTAGGGTCGCTTACTGTATACGCTAGCCTCGTCTCACTGTACAACCTAGTAAATTGGCCACCAAACACAGGAATTGTGGCATACATCATATCCAATTGAAGAGAACCCCCCAGCTTGGCTCCCCATGACCTAGACAACAGTAATTCGTACTTGTGGGGAATATCAGCAACAACCACATCCATCAAGACACTCTTATCTGGGAACTGTGCCAGGGTGACTACTAAATCCTTTATCATTCCCATGCATTTAACCTTTCTTGAATCAAATGAGTAAAGATCTCCGTAAGGTCTGGTGATATGGAGGCCCAATCTATCCATAATAATTTTAGACATTACGTTATGTGAGGCTCCAGAGTCTAGCATGCAATTATGTAGCAATTGATTGTAAACATTCAAAGTGATATAAAAGGGAGCAACTGAGTCTTTAGCTCCTTCAAAATGTGGACCAAATGTGATGTTGGGTTTATCATCTTCAAGGTTTAAAACATCAGATTGGCTTTCTGGTTCTGAAACGCCTATCACTTTTGTATTCTTCTTTCGATAGGCTAGGTTTTTTACTAGCTCTACTAGAGGAATTGGTATCTTAATTTTATTTATTTCATTGTCGAAACTGAAAGCTCCTCCAGCCTTGTCTACTTCTTTAGATGTGACTTCAGAACACTTCTTCTCCAAAGTATTGGTTTGGACAGACTTATTACTCTTGGTCTTGGTTAGAGGGGTGTTTGTGTTAGCTGCTTTGGTTTTGCTGTTGGATAGCATTGTTTCTTCCTGAGTAGGCTCATAATTTTTCCCTCTTGGGAGAATTTTCTTAGGTTGATTTTCTGAAGCGGGCTTGCTCTTAGATATTAAGTTGTACCCAGGTTGGACTTCAGCCATTATCATATCGGTTTTTCCTTGATAACTGCAAAGGTCAGTATAATCTCTTTATTCACTTTCGATAGATGATTGTTGAGTGTTTAGAGATTTTTCATAATCCTCTTTAGTCAAAAAAGGTTGTGTGCAGTCATCGCCTAAATTTGTGACATCATCCTCCAAATCTCCGAAATCTTGTAAATCATTCACTCCTATAAAATTTTCATTCTCTAGGGGAGTTTGTGTTTTATGATCTTCATTTTTTATCTGTCTCTGTTGATTTGGGGGGTTTGGGTTCCTCCTGAAGTCCTTTTTGGCGGAAGAATCAATTTTGGCTTGTTCTAACTCCATCCTACAAATTTTATATGACAGTTCTTTAATTACTCTGGCCATCTCATCTACTTTGTCACCTGTGTATCTATTAGATCCTGACAGCCCTACTTGTTCTCTAAAGCATCTATTTTCACGGTTTCCCGCTTCTACTTTAGCTTTTAACTTACCAGAAGCCATCATATTTGACTCAATTTCTACAGCGTCATCCTACATTCGGTTTAGAGTAGCTCCCCTTCTCTCATGTAAAAGAAGCGCAAAATCTGGTTCGAAAGCCCCCGCGAAAGTTACTTTGGCTGTGGGTTGGGAAGGTTTAACTTCAGCTGGGATCTTATTATACATCTTATTGAATCTTTGAATAAATTACATAACTGTTTCTGAATTCTTTTTCCTTAAAGACCCAAACTCAGTTAAATAGTATAGGTGGTCCTTTCTTTTGCCCCATTGTCTGAGGAAAGCATCTTCCAAGGCATCGTAGGATAAGATAGATCCTGCAGGTTGGCTCCAAAACCAAGTTCTGACCTGGCCTTCGAAAGTTTGGAAAAAAAGTCTCGAATACACGTCTTCATGTTTGAGACCCAGGATGTCTTAGAATTGATCAAAGAAATTTATGTGTTTGGTTGCGGTCAGATGTCCCTCCCAAGTGAATTTTGGCATTTTTTTTATATAATATTTGGGAAGGTCGTGTAAATGGATGGGTAAAACCAAAGGAGCGTATCTTACTACTACTTTAGCAAACACTCTGGGAGGAGGGGCAGGCCCTTGACCTCCAGGTCCTCCCCTTGGAGCACCTCCACCACCTCCTCTGACAAAACCTCCACCTCCCCCTCCGGCAGCTGCCATCATTATTAGTGGAAAGTCGTAAAGGGGGTTTCAGAAAATTAAAAGTGAATCTTTATTTTCTTCGTGAAGAGGAAAATATGACAATGAATGATAAGGAACGCGAGGACTTGGTTCCTCAGATTTGCAAGAGATGAAATCAGGAGAACCGACGGGTGTGGAAACCGGATGTGTAACACACTCTTTAGACTTAGTTGAGGTCAGGAAATTTAACTGAAGAAAAGATGGTATGTCAATTTTCGATGAACTTTCAAAAGGGCCCTTTCCTTTGTGTACTAAGGGGATTGTCGAATGAATCTCACTCCTAACTTCGAAGCAGTTTGACGTTAGATATTTAGTATCAAAGAGAGGACTGTGTGAAGTTGAAGGTTCAGAAGAACTCTTAGTCTTTAGTTGTGGGTGTTTAAGCTTATAGACTACAGTGGTTGGCTTAAGAGAGCCTCTCGCCTTTAGAATCTTCTCGGGATCAGTAATGGGCGTAATCTACTTACCATCCGAGTTTTGTTTAGTATTCCTTTGACTGGATGCCAGTTTATTATTTGTGGAGTCGCCAAGTGAAAGATTGGAAAGCCTTAAAAAGGTGTGTACTCTTTATTCACTATCAAAGGGTAACACTTTCAACGAAAAAAAAAAATGTCGTTTTCCCAGGGAAAAAGATTTAGTAACTTCGGTCCCCGACAACGGCACCAAAAAGATGTTTTTCTAGATTCTGTACTTAAGGCTTAGAAGTACAGTGTCTAGGCATTCGAAAAGTGAATGAGGGTTATATAAAGAAGAAATATCAACCTTCAGCAAAGGAAGCTATGGATGATTTCTGGGTTGGTGTTTTCTAGCTTCCAACTGTTCCTGGATTCTTACGTCCCGTTCAATTGCTGCCCATGGATGTTCAAGTTCAATCCGTGTAGTAGTTGTTTTAAGAATAGTGTCAAAAATATTTAAGGCAATATGTGTTTGATCTGATAGTCCGGGTTCGATCTTAGGCTGTCTTGTCACTGGGACAGTCATAGAGGAATAGAATGATAAGAAAAAACTAAAAATATTTATATGTTGTCTCGATTTAGGTGGGATAAAGGAGAGTTTATAGTTCCAACAATGAAAAATAGGGTGAAAACCAGAGGCCCTTTCCCGTAACTGAGTTATATTTAATAAATTGTGTGTGAGGTGTGAGAAAACATTAAGCTGTCTATTATGCAAGGCTCCTATCGAGGGAGAATATCACTTGTAAACAGAGGAAGAAAAGATGAAAGAATAATATGACAAAGCATAAAATAATAAATTAATCTAAAGTGTTCGCTGGTCTTATACCTGCTGATAGCTGGTACAGAGGAAAAATAGTAAACAATGTAGAAAACTGAAATTCATTCACTATAGTAGAGGTTGTACTAAATTATACCGAAGCATTCATCAGATAAATATATGAAATGGAATGAAAAATGAGATACAAGGAAACAAACTCATAACACAGTCGTGACGGAATTGAGAATCTTCAGATTTGCTTTATATTAACTCTCAAAAGAGAATAAAGCTCTATTTGCAATCGACCTAAAAAGGTCTAGCCACTGATTCTTTCTTTCTATTGTATATTTATACTGTTTTACATATGATGAAATTTCAACCGCTACAAGATTTTCAGTTACGATAAGAAGAAGACCAATCGTTCCATTTCTTCATCCTCTATCTTTATTTGGTACCAGAAGTCTGCCCCCTCGCTTGCCCGGTACATGTGACACATTTTTCCATTAGCCGGGATATCAACCTTGAAGGTTCCACTTGACAATTAGCGTCGAAAATGCAACAGTCTTTGACTAATTGTGGCAACCTTGCTTCCATCAGTCGGTCCAGGGTGATGATAGCACATAATCTCACACTTGGTTTAATCATCCATTTATCTATTTGGATTATGTCAGCCTAAGTTACCTGTGAGACTTCGGTCGAATCTATTTCTTCTTTCTCATTTATATCCAGCAAGAATTTAGCTATATTCATCTAAATCAATGCCTCAACATTACCCTCACTATCAATACCTAACAGACTAACATCTATAGCATCAAAAGCTTCTTCAAAAGATCTCATTACCTTCTTGGTTTGCAGTTTTCCTTCTGATATGTTGTGCTCCCATTCTTTCAATAAAATATTCCCTCTAGTCTGCTCCAAAATGGAGAACCTGGGAGTACTTCCTGATTCCTTATTGTTTGTAGCTATCATAGCTTCTTGATATGCAACCTGAGATGCTCCAGCTTCTCTCTCTCTAGCAGATAAATTCTCTACTACTTGATTAAAACGTAAGCATATGTCCCAAATTATCTCTACCTTGGCAAGTAAACTTTTCTATGCTGCAGAAACTTTGCTCTGAATTTCCATCACTTGGGACTAGAATATCTCGATATCTATAACTTTACTTTCGTCGATTTCCACTCTAGCCTATAGTTGCCCTATCAAGTCTTTTTGCTGGCCAACTTGTATCTGACTGTTGTGAGCTACCAGCTCTTCTTGTCTGAGCCTAGCTGTGAGTAGCTCGATTTCTTTTTTATTGGCCAATGTTTCTTGTTTTATTCCTGCATTTGCTTGGTCTTTGGCAACCTCCTCTGCTGTGGCTAATTTTGCCTCCAACGTTTTGATGAGGTGATTTTTGTGCTTCATTTGATTTTTTAGAACCCCAACCAAAAATTGATTTGATGTAGCATACGCCCCTAACGTTCTGACTAATTTTTTCACAAACTCATCGTTCTTCTTATCTTTTCCATCGGTCAATACCTTAAATTTTTTGACCGTTGTTTTTGCTTCCTGGTAGAATTATCTTTTTACCACAACTTTTCTTTTCTTATCAAAAAAGAATTCATTTGGGGGGAGCTCTTCCATCCTTAAAGGTCGCAATTCTTCATTAAAAATCCACCCTACGTCTATGTTCCCTTTAGTTGTTTGTAAAGGGGTAATGGAGGCGATGGGGTCTCCGATTTGCTTAGTTTATTTCCCTGGGGTGGAAACTGGAATAGTCTCTTTCGGTCGATCGGGAGTCTTTATTTCTGTTTTTGGGTTTCTAGTTTCTTTTTCTCCGTCTTGGTGCTCTTCTTGACTGGGTGTTGTATATTTGGGGCCTTTGGCTTATTTATGTTTCACCTCTGCTATTGTTTCATTCTCACCTCGCAATACTGGGGGAAGACAACTCCGCCGATGTTCTTGGAATTTCAAAACATCAGCCTTTTCTTCAGGTGCTAGGGTCTGTATCCGAGCCAAAACCTTGGTGTAAGATCTAGCACCTCGAAAAATGTCATCCAAGGGCGAAATTTCATGTTTGAACCTTTTAAGTCCGCAGCTGGCCAGGTGATTGCTTACGACCCTTTGCGGATCATGCTTGTTGAATTCGAGGTCAACCAATTCCATTTCTTCCAGGGCTGTTACCTCAGCTTTAGCATGCCCGAAATCTAACAAAGAATAAGAATTTAAATGAATAGGGAAAGATGGCCATACCTTCTTAGAATACCCTTTAAGATCCTTACTCACACCACCAATTACTGTTTGCCTGGCAACCTCACGACAGGAAAGCTTGTTGGGTATGAATAATGGTAATGCATGCAGGGGAACAGAAGCCCCAAAAACTCTGAGATATGAGAATTTTGCTTCTACATACCAGTCAACTATACTGCTAAGATTCATCACTATGCTATCCGATATCTTGGGTGGCGGGTGTCCGAAAATAGTGACATGTAGAGGAACCATTACCCAGTTAAAATTTTCAAAAACAAAATTTGTTGCTTTGTTTTCCCAAAGTTTAGAGTGGTAAATGTGAATGGGTTCGGATTCTGATGGATTCCAACTCCATTTCATTAATGGAAAGGGCATCAGAAAACATACGGTGTCCATGATATACACAGACATAAAGAATGAAGCCGTATTTCCGCTTTCTTTTTGTGTTCGATACTCTGTAACCCGATTGGTCAAGCTATCAGACATCATTTTTGCCCAGTTGAAGGAAGAGCCCTCGGCGACTAAAAATATTAGAGGCACCCACTGAAGGAAAAAGTGTGTGGTGTCATCTCTCCCATATAATCTGCAGGTCATCATAGCCACATATTTGAATTGTGGTTCTAGAGAAGATATTGAGTATATGCCATTATTGTCTGCCCTGAACTTCGTAGGGTGTGAAACCCAATATTTGATCAAAATGGACATAGTCTTGTCATACTGCACACACTCCTTCTCTTTAAAAGTCTCCAGGAATTTGGCATTATATGTAAAGTCTGACATGACCGACAACTTGTACATAGCTTGTAGTTGTTCGGGTCTGAAAGTCCCAATAGTGACCCTCTGCTCGTTGATGATGGTTCTGGTTGGTATATCCACATGGTCTAATGCCCACTGAACCATATCGTAATAAGGGAGCAGTCGTGGCTTGGCCGCTACTTTATGCATTCTAGATTGGACAATGATCTTATATTTCGTAGTCAGATCGTCTTTTTCATTGTCGCTGGAATCATTCGAATAATCCACCAATTAGGACTGTAGAACGTCAGAAACAAATGACCAGGTCTTAACAGAGTCGATACTTCGAGGGGAAGTATCGGAGACATTGTCTGAACCTTGTCCTGAAACCTCAACGTTGGCTTTAGATGCTTTTCACGGGG
>ML780670.1:987608-1000213 GCA_009831015.1 Picea engelmannii
TTCCAAGTCTCTATCCTTCCTGAGTTTTCAATTTACTCCAACTCAAGGATTTCTAAAGGATCCTTGCATGCACTCCTTGCGACATTCACAATAACCTCTGGTTATTCACGCTTCCAACTTTGCGCACTCCTTTTCACAACAGTTCTTCAATCTTTCTCCTTGGTTGGAAAAGTCTAAGACTTCAGCTAGCCTATGCACACCTTGCACGGATCTTGTGCTATACCTGCACTTCTGCTGGTATGAGAACAACGATATCCCTCCTAATATTTTCTAAGATAAAACTCAGAACCTCGTCAACGCACTCCTTGCGGACTTTCACTGCACTCCTAGAAGGAATTATCAAGACAAGAAACAATTGAAACTCATACTCTTATTCTCATGGACTTCATACATTCAACATGAAATCATACATACACACACAACATTGAAACAAATGCATAATAGAGCATATAAGAAAGTTGTAAACATACTGTTGAGTCTCAGTATTGACACCTCTATTACCCTATATCATCCTCCATCTGAGTCAATTTTACCTATATTATGAGTATAAAATTTATTGTTGTGTCCATAAATACACTTAATGGCTTTGTTCATGTGCATAGAGAGGTAACTTATGGTTAAAGCATGGTTTGTTTAGTTTTCTTGAGTTAATTTGATTAAATGTTTGATTTTGTATGATCCTAATTGCTTGAATCCTAAGAAGTTTTGATATGGTACCCAAATCTCCACCTATTTTGGTACTGCACACTCTATGATATTCTGGTACCAATTCATGCACCTAATCCGGTACTTAGGATTGTGCTTGTGTGTATTCTGGTGCTAAACAACTACCTATAGGATTTCAGTACTAGCATTCTGGTACTGGATTTTATCCTCGATTTAAGGGAATATGAAAATGAATATAAAAATTTGGATACATGGGTTTTTTCCATAGAATATTTTTCATTTGGACACGTGTTTCAGAATCCCAGGATCTCACACATATGGATCTCTAGCTCAAGGGGGACGATTCATCCTAAATTATTGCCAATTTTCCAGAAATTTGAAGATCATGCCCAGATTCATGGGAAATACATTTTCTTGATTAGATAATTGGTTATACTTGACCTCCATTGATGGAAAATGGTTTTGATTTGGATGGATTGTCTAGATCCAAATTTGTAATGTAAAAATCATATAAATTGAGTGATGTCTCTAAGCCAAAGGAGAGGAATTAGTATGATGGAAATTGGATTTCTAAACCAACTCCTTTAGTGATTCATTTGTTGAAGATCAATGGAAGTTTGAATTCAAGGATACTGTGTGTCTCTTAGCATTTAACATCTTCTGATCTAAAATCTTCCATGTTGGCATCAGCAAGGGCCCACCGATCCAGCTTGGTAAGCTCATTGTAAATTATTAGCATAGATTTCTATTTTCTGTACTTGTTGTTTTGATTGCATTTTTTATTTCACCATTAGAATTGATTGAAAAGTGTGGAATAACAGGAGCAGTTGGGATTCCATCATTCGCATTACATAAGCCATCAAATGGAACATCTCATTAAAAATTATGTTTCCTATGTAGAAACGAAGTAATTTCCAGAATTGCAAGATTGTATTAAATTTATGTTTGTGATGCATCAATTGATTTTGAGGAGTGTGCAGAATTAGATAAGAATTTCTTACAATTTTGAAGTAATTTGTTACAGGAAATGAGATCAAACTTCATCTTTCACCTTCATGCACCATAGAATTAAGCCTCTCAATTATATTGACAATTTTATGTACTACACGGGTTTGATTGGAGTGAATAGAGTTATGATTGTTTTTTGTTTAAGAGTGAATTTATTATTATTTTTTTCAATTGCTACAGGGAACAAGATCTAATTTCATCTCTTCTTTTAATGAGCCTATAATGAACAGATATGTTATGTGAGAAAGAGCCTTTTCAATTAAGTGTTTGCTTGAGCTTTTTACTATGAGCTTTATCTTTTGTTATTGTTGAAGTGTGCTCATATTTGCTTGTTAGTTGTTGTTAAGGACAATAGCTACAGATAATAGATTCAAAGTCCATCTTTCCACTTCATGAGATTGTAAATGGACAAGGCATTATCTAAGAAAAATATTTTGAGTGCATGATTGCAAGTTTTACTTTGTAATTTATGAATTGTGTGAAGAGTGTTATCTTTGAAAACAAATTATTTTGTTATTGATGGTTTTCTGATCTAAGCTATACTAAACATACATAGGAACCTATCTGTTATTGACACATACAGTGCATCAACTCTACTGATTACTAATCTCGGTTGATAATTTATGTTTGGTAATATATTATGCAAATAATTGCACCAACATTTTGGCACTGTTGCTGGGGAGTTGCAAACGTTAATAGGTAGTATTTGGATTAGATTGCTTTAATGGTTTTGGATTGGTTTTATGGATGACATAAGGGTGGAGAGAAGATGGTAAGACATGCAGGAAGAGACCACACATCCACTTTGGTGGGGTTGCTCCAAAGTTAGGTTGTCCTCTCTTCTTTTAATAGAAGTGTGTTTTTCCTTTCTTTATGCAAAATTGTGTTTTCATGATGGGCTAACTTGTGCGAACCGATAACCTGGTGACAACAGGGTCCCAGTAACGCAAGGAGTTCAAGTTTGGTGTGTTTTATTTTTGCAAATAGTTTTAATTTCTTAGTTTTAATATTCAAATCTTTTATGATAAATCATTTTTGGGGTGCTATAAGAACCCCCGAGTACTAAGTTGTGTTGTGAGACAAGTATCATCAACCAGCTATAGTAATTCAAGGATGATCAAAAGATTGAAGAATGTTCCTCCAAGAACTTTCCCACATTCTAGCAATAGTTGGGATATCAACCTCTCAAGAAGAGCATATCTTGACAGTAGTCAAGAATTTAGTTGTCTCTCCACAAGAAGATTTAGAAGTCCCGTCAGATTCTTCAAGTCAATTTGTTGAGGAGACTAAAGAATCATGGATAGTATTCAATGGAGAGAAACCATTGGAACCTGAGATCGAGGAGTTCTTAGCATGCCTCTTGTTGTTCCAGAGTCTGTACTTAAGGCTTAGAAGTACAATGTCTAGGCATCCGAAAGTGAGTAAGGGGTAGAGGATGAAGAAATGTCAACCTTTGGTAAGGGAAACTAGGGTTGATTTCTAGGTTGTTGTCTAGCTTCCAACTATTCCTGGATGTTTATGTCCCTTTCAATTGCTGCCCATGAACATTCCAATTCTACTCGGGTAGTGGTTGTTTTAAGAATAGTATCAAAAATATTCAAGGCAATATGTGTTTGATCTAATAGTCCGGTTCAATATTAGGCTGTCTTGTTATAGAGACAGTCATAAAGAAATAGAATGATAAGAAAATCTCAAAGAAATGTTTTAGATGCTGTCTCGATTTCGGTCGTATAAAGGAGAGTTATAGCTCCGATGGTGAAAACAGGATGCAAACCAAAGGCCCTTTCCCGTAACCAAGTTATATTTTGATAAATGTGT
Organism: Picea engelmannii; assembly: GCA_009831015.1. Classification (NCBI taxonomy): domain Eukaryota; kingdom Viridiplantae; phylum Streptophyta; class Pinopsida; order Pinales; family Pinaceae; genus Picea; species Picea engelmannii. Next base: position 991,101 of record ML780670.1, read on the forward strand.
GTGAGGTGTAAGAAAACATTAAGCTGTCTATCATGTAAGGCTCCTATCAAGGGAGAATCTCACTTATAAACAGAAGAAGAAAAAGATAAAGAAACAACCTGATGAAGCATAAAATATATATAGAAATCTAAAGTGTTCACTGGTCTTATACCTGTTGATAGCCGGTACAGAGGAAAAATGATAAACAATATAGAAAACTAGAATTTATTCACTATAGTAGAGGTTGTACTAAATTACAGCGAAGTATTCATCAGATACATGTATGAAATGAAATGAAATGTGAAATACAAGAAAACAAACTCATAACACAGTCATGATGGAATCAAGAATCTTCGGATTTGATTTGTATTAACTCTCAAGGAAAAAATCTCTATTACAATCGACCCAAAAAGGTCCAGCCTTTGTTCCTTCCTTCTATTGTATATTTATACAAATTTACATATGATGGAATCCCAATCATTCCATGATTTTTAGTTATAATGAGAAGGAGATCAATCATTTCATTTCTTTATCCTATTTCTTTATTTGGTGCCAGAATCCTGCCCCTTCACATGCTCGGTACACATAACACATTTCTCCACCAGCCGAGATATCAACCTAGAAGGCTCCGCTTGGCAATTGGCCTCAAAAATATAACAATCTCTGACTAATTGTGGTAACCTTTCTTCCATATGTCGGTCTAGGGTGTCGATGGTGCACAATCGCACACTTGGTTTAATAATCCATTTATCTATTTGAACTATGTTTTTCTGAGTTACTTGTGAGACTTCAGCCAAATCTCTTTCTTCTTTCTCATTTATATCAAGCAAGAATTTTGCTATATTCATTTGGTTCAGTGTCTCAACATTTCTCTCGCTATTAATGCCTAACAAGTTTCCATCTATAGAACCGAAAACCTCTTCACAGGATTTCCTTACCTTCTTGGCTTGCAATTTTCCTTCTGATATGCTGTGTTCCCATTCTTTCAACAAAATATTACCTTGGGTCTATTCCAAAATGGAAAACTCAGAACTATTTGTCGATTCATTGTTTGTTGTAGCTATTACAGCCTTTTGAAATGCAACCCGAGCTTCTCCAGCTTCTCTCTCTCTAACAGATAAGTTTTCTAATACTTGATCAATAAGCATACAATTGTCCTGAATCGTCTCTACCTTGGCAAGTAAACTTCACTGGGTTGCAAAAACCCTGCTCCGAATCTCCATAGCCTAGGACTGGAACATCCCAATATTTATAACTTGGATTTTGGCGAACTCTAATCTAACCTGTAGCTTCCCTATCGGGTCTCTTTACTGGCCTACCTATATTTGACTGGTCTGAGCTACCATCTCTGCTTGTTCGAGCTTAGCTTTGAGCAGCTCGATTTCCTTTTTATCTGCCATCCTTGCTTGTTCTATTCCTGTATTCACTTGGTCCTTGGCAACTTCCTCTGTTGTGGCTAGCTTAGCTTCTAAGGTTTTGATGAGGCGATTTTTTCGCTTCAGCTGATTTTTCAAAACCCCGACTGAAAATTGGTTTGCCATAGCATACGCCCCTAATATTCCGGCTATTTCTGTCGCGAATTCGCCCTTCTTCTTGTCTTTCCCATCAGTCAACACCTTAAATTTCTTGGTTGTTGATCCCTCTTCTTGATAGAATTCTCTTTTTACTACAACTTTTCTCTTCTTATCAAAAAAGAACTCATTTGGAGGGAGTTCTTCCATCCTTATAGGTCTCAATTCCTCATTGAAAATCCACCCTGCATCTATGTTCGCTTGAGTTGACTGTAAGGAAGTAATGGAGGTGATTGGATCTCTGATTTTCTTAGCTGATTGGCCTAGAGTGGTCACTGGAGTCTGCTTTTTTGGCAGATCATGAGTTTTTATTTTCGGTTTCGGATTCTTAGTTTTCTCCTCCTTGTCCTGGTGTTTTTCTTGTTTGGGTGCTGAATCTTTTCAACCTTCGGCTCCCTTTTTTTGCACCTTTGTTGTTATTAGATTCTCACCCCGCAATACTAGGGGAAGACAACTCTGCGGATGTTCTTGAAATTTTAAAACATCGACCCTCTCTTCGGGTGCCAGGGCTTGTATCCGAGCCAAAACCTTGGCATAAGATCTCGTGCCTCAGAAAATGTCATCCGAGGGCGAATTTTCATGTTCGAACCTTTTAAGCCCGCAATTGGCTAAGTGATTACTTACGACCCTCTATGGATCATGCTTTTTGAATTCGACATGAACCAATTTCAGGTCCTCCAGGGCTGCTGCCTCAGCTTTAGCATGCCCGAAATCTAACAAAGAATAGGAACTTAAATGAATAGGAAAAGAAGGCCATACCTTTTTAGAATATCCCTTAAGCTCCTTTCTTATGCCACCGATTATGGTTTATCTGGAAATCTCATGGCAAGCCAGCCTATCGGGTATGAATAATGGCAAGGCATTCAGAGGAACAAAAGTGCCAAAAACCCTGAGATATGAAAATTCTACTTCCACATACCAGTCGGCTATACTACTCAGATTTACCATGATACTGTCTGAGATCCTGGGTCGTGGGTGGCCGAACATAGTGACATTTAGCAGTACCATCACCTAGTTAAATATTTCATACACAAAATCTGAGTCTTTGTCTTCCCACAGCTTTGACTGGTAGACATGGATGGGCTCAGCCTCCGATGGAGTCTAGCAACAACTCATCAAGGGAAAAGGTGTCAAAAAACACACGACGTCCATGATATACGTGGACATAAAGAATGAAGCAATCTTTCCACTTTCCCTCTACACTTGATACTCTGTAAATCGACTAGTCAAACTATCAGATAGTAGTTTATCCCAGTGGAAGGAACAGCCTTCGGCTACCATGTGAATTAGAGGCACCCACTGAAGGAAAAAATGTGTGGTGTCCTCTCTCCCATATAATCTACAGGCCATCATAGTGATATATTTGAACTGTGGTTCCAAAGAAGCTATTGAATATATACCATTATTGTCTTCCCTAAACTTCGCAGGGTGTGAAACCCAATCTTTGATTAAACCAGACATAGTCTTGTTGTATTGCACACATTCCTTCTGTTTAAAATTCTCCAAGAATTCGGCATTGTAAACAAAGTCTGACATGGCTGGAAACTTGTACATAGCCTGCAATTGTTCGGGTCTAAAAGTAACAACGGTGACCCTCTGATCATTGATGATGGTTCTGGTTGGTATATCTACATGGTATAATGCCCACCGGATCATATCGTAGTAAGGGAGAAAACGTGGCCTAGCCGCTACTTTATGCATTTGAGCCTGGACTACTATCTTATACTTGGTGACCAGGTCATCTTTTTCATTTTCACTGGAATCATCCAAAACATCTACCAATTCAGACTGTAGAACCTCAGAAATATATGACCAGTTCTTGACAGAGTCGACACTTCGAGGTGAAGTATCAGAAACGTTGTCTGAACCTTGTCCTAAAACCTCAACAGTGGCTTTAAACGCTTTTTGCAGGGCCATGGCGGGGGATTCTACTTTAGCTCTCCTACGATAACAATATGTATACATACAGAAATTAGTTCGCTCGTGAAAAGTTTGCTCTGCATAGAATATAAATGAAATTTGAGACAACGAATAAAAGATCCATGCCTTCGACCATTTAAAACTAGTTCGTCCTTAGGAACAGAATGGTCAAATCATTCTTAAATATAAATTTAGCAATAAAAACCAAACCCTTACTTGTCAATTCACCTCATTTCTAATTACTGTCATAAATTCTGACAGTTCATAATGCAAGTTGGCAGACAGAAAGTTTAAAATCGCCTCGGAGACTGTGCATATTAATTTTCGTATTAAAACAATGAAAATGATGGCTTAGCTTAATTAATCAGGTCTTTTTTTAAATGTTAATTAATCTTTCGACACTCGCCTCATCGTGAGCTTTCACTTTAACCCTTTGAACCTCTAAGACCCGAGATTGCGACAATTAGCTTTGGTTAATAAAAAAATGTAACTATTTATATCATGACTTCACGACTCGGGGCTTCAAAGGTATAACTTTCGGGAGGCTTGTATGCTGAGTTGCGAAATCGCGAGATCGCGATGATATGATTTAATTAAATTGGAGGATAAAACCAGATTAAATGTTTAATTAATTTTGTTTTCATTTATATCGTGACTTCGTGACTCGGGGCTTCGAAGGTATAACTTTTGAAGGAAAATACGTCGAGTTGCGAATTCCCAACAAAGCTTAACCGCGGCTAAACTTTTTACCTTTAACATTAACCTGGGTTACTAAAATAAGAATCTCGTGGTTTCGGCTATTGGGGTTACGACGTTAAGAATTTTGGAGCTAGCAAACGCCGAGACACGAAATCCCGATAATGCTTAATTGCGGTTTAGAGTATTTTTACTCTCGGTAATGATCTGGGTAAAATTTTTAAAACTAGTTCACTATTTCACCCCTCGGGGTTTGTAAACTATGTGATCTATAACTTCCGACATGCAACATCCCGAGGTTAAAAATTAGAGACACGTTTAAAGGATAAAAAATAAATCTTTCCTTAAGAGTATGATAACCGTCGCTGTTTGCGTGATGAGACTTCTAAGATTTTGGGAAAAATAAAGGAAAATATGAAAAACAACTTTTGACTTCAAGCATTAAGATATGAAATTTTAAACAGGCTAGAAAAAACAAAGGTGGCTCCAACATAGGCTCCAACTAGGGATCCTGTTTTCCTGTAAGACGGGAAGAACAGTAGACCACGTGCCTATATTGGGTAAATGGAGTCAATGTCTTTAATCTAGCAAAAATTTTCCTTAGAACAGGATACCGAAGGGGAAAGGGACTTCGTCTTTTACCTTCGAAAAGCTTTTGAAACTCAGATACTTTTTTCTTTACTTAGTTGTAGTCCCTTTCATGACTTTCTCCTTCCCGTTATTGAATTTAGGTCTGCATTAAGACAATCAAAACAGTTCTAGGAGACCCAACGGATCTTGTGGCTATTAGCTTGCATTAAAAGAAGAAAATTATATGTTTTTAATCAGGAAGCCCTGTTTGAACTTGGGATGTAGATCAGGTTTTAAAAAGAATTGGTTACCAGAGTAGAGTGATATTCATGTATAACAGCCTTACAAATATCTTAGATATTGCTTCACTACCAGTGAGCCTGTTCAGTACCCCGATGAAGTTATTTGACCCTTTTTATTGAATTTCCTTTCACCACTTCGGAATATATTTATGCATTTAAATGTTAAGACGAGGGCAATCATTTCTGAATTTCCTTTCATCGTCTTTTGGACTAGATGGGGACAATCATTTCTGAATTTCATTTCACCACCTTTCTTATAATTTACTTTTTTAGAGCACGAAGATGGGGGCAATCAGTTTATATGAGGCCTGATATCTGTGTAATATTTTGCATTATAGGTCTGTCAACTTACTTTGATTACTCAGTACCAACCTTCCTTTAACTTTCACAACACCTTCGTTCGCAGGGAGAAAGGGAAAAATTAATTTTTTTGGGGTGTTCTATTTGAGCAAGCCTCAATCCTCTGAAACTGTTGAAAAACCTAGAAAAGTTAGGATCACTTAAGCATCACTTTGTTTAGCAAGGGACTGAGGAGTTGTGAAGACTAGCTATACTTTTCACAATCTGCTTTGAAGCTCTCGAGGTTAAAACATAATCTCTTCTCCCTTCGTATGCTAAAACCGGAAAGATGTTGGCTTTTCAAAGGTAAACCAAAAAACAGAAAAGGGTGACAGATGGAGATCTGTAAACTGAAAAACAGAGGTCAAAAAATCAAAACTGACTCTTGAAAATCTTTTTTGGGGGTGTTTTACTTTTTGTGACTTGTTTATTTCATCTTATTCTTTTGTAAACGATTAATCATGGAAATGTTTTTTTATTTATTTATTAGTTCAGACGATATTGTTGTATCTTATGAGGTTATATTGGTTTTCTTTGATAGCCCTTTAGAACAAGTCTTTTAGGAAATCTCACCTTTACCTTACCATTTCATTTTATTTCCAAAATATCAAAAAATCTTTTTTATCACCTCGTTAAGCCAATTGATTTTTCAATACATGACTTTCTATGTACCTTTCCTGCTCATTTTGTTTGCAGCTGGAAACCTATAAAAAGGCAAATATGAAGGTTATCAAGGATTTTTGAAAGGTGTTGAAAATTTACGAAAGAGAAAGAAAGTTAAAATAGCAATGTGAAATGAAATATATATACATATGTAAAAAATTCTATATATAAATCTACACATTTTTTTTTAATTTTTTTTGGCGACTGCTTATGTCATATAATGCTTCAGGTAACGCCCATTGACAGGGGCATTAAGGATTTCACCATCTAGATTTTCTAGTAGGAAAGAATTTTTTCCTTCGAGAGCTGAGACTCTGAATGGCCTATACCAGAGGTGATCGAATTTACCATGTTTCGTTGTTTCTTCCCTCCTTGCATCCCACCTTAAAACTAAATCACCTGGGAGGAAATATCTTTCCTTCGCCCTACAGTCGAATAATGACTTCATGTCTTCTTGATACTTCTGCAACCTTTCATCTACTTCAACCCTGTGTTGTTGAACCTCGATTAGCTGGTTTATCCTCTTGGTGACATGATTAGGTTCTTCTTTCTGATCTTGCCACAATTTCATCACAGGGAGCACTAAATTTATAGGTAACACCGCATCTGTCCCATATACCATCTGAAAAGGGGAAATGCCAATAGACTTTTTAGTGCCTATGCGATTTTCCCACAAGGCATACTTTAAATACACATACCAAGAATTTTTGTTTTCATCCAACACTTTCTTAATTATATTGATCAGGCTCTTGTTAGACGACTCGACCAGTCCATTTTTTTGGGGGTAGTACGTTCTAGAATGGCCAAGAATGATATTATACTTTTGGTAGAAGCTGATCATAGCCATAGATTTTAAAGCTTGGGCATTATCAGTGACTATCTTTTGGGGGCAGCCAAATCTTGACAAGATATTGTCTTCTAAGAAATCTATTACCACCGAGTCAGTTGCCCTTTTGGTTGGAATAGCTTCTACCCATTTAGTAAAGTGGTCTGTGGCAGTTAAGATCCACTTGTGTTGGGCGCTAGAATGTGGATTAATCTCTCCTATAAAATCTAGCCCCCATTGTTGAAAAGGGGCTTCAGTTTTGACCGAAACTAAAGGTAGTGCTAGGAGTTTCTGTTTTCCTACAAATAGATGACAAGGGTTACAAGCACAGACCTTGGAGTTAACGTCTAAGAAATGTTTTGGCCAGTAATACCCAGCCCTCAGAATTTTGTAAGTTGTGGCCCTCCAAGCATGATGTCCTCCACACACTCCTTCATGAAATTCACTTATAACCCTTTCTGTTTCTGGTTCGACTAAGAAGATCAACAAGAAACCGAGTGGGTCTTTCCAATATAGATGATTTTCAGCAATACAATAATTAACCGCATGAAGCTTTAAAGTCCTGGATTTTGATGGAGATAGTTCACTCGGGCATTTTAGAATCAACAGGCAGGATACTATGTTTCTGCACCATTCTGATGATACAAACTTCTCCTCGATCTTAATTGCATTTGTTCGTTCATTAAGCTCGTTTATGTTCATGTCTTCCTCACCTTCTTGTAGGCAGTTTATATCCAGAGCTCTGAGATTTGATTCAGCCAAAAGTTTGGCCAGACCTTGTCCCTTTATCAGTTTAGTAGGTTTGATTTCCATGTCAAATTCTTGAATCTTGGCAAGCCATCATCCTCTTTTCCCATCGCCATCTGGTTGTACCAAAATATCTTTCACAGAACTTGTGGGTGCGTACGCGATTATCTTGGAGTGTAATACGTATGTTCTAAATGCCTTCAGTGCTTTTACCGTGGCATACGCTTGTTTTTCTATTATATCATATTTAAGTTATATGTATTTGAGACTCTTGCTGAAAAAGGTGATCGGTTGTTCGAAACCCTCTTCATTTTTTTGGAGGAGCACTGCAGCAATCGTGTGCTCGGAGGCAAACGAGAAAATAAGAAAATATTTTAGATAATCGGGGCTTGCCAATACAGGTGCCTCGGCTATGACATTCGTAATGTGTGCGAAAAACGCTTTGGCCTCTATTTTCCACTTTACTTCGTTGTTCTTTTTCAGCATATTTGTGATCAATTTTACAATTTCAGCGAAATTTGGAATAAATCTTCGTAAAAAAATTATTTTTCCTAAGAAAGATTGAATTTCTTTTACATTTCTAGGAATGTTTATAGTGTCTATCACTTCAACCCTATTAGGATCAATCTTAATTCCATCCTTAGAAACAATATGACCTAAAAGTTTACCTTCTTGCATGGCGAAGTGTGATTTCTTGGGGTTTAAGGACAGACCAAACCTGCGGCATTTTTTAAATGTTTGTTTAAGATGTATCAAATGCTCTTCGTCGGATTTGGAGAAAATCGTTAAATCATCGAGATAGATGACTATGAACTTATCCCTCTCTCCGATGAAAGCGATGTCCATAGCACGTTGGAATGTGGCTCCTGCATTCATCAAACCGAAAGGCATTTTATCATACATGAACGTACCCCAAGGGGTAGTAAAAGCTATTTTTTCTTTATCTTGTTCATTCATGGCAATTTGATTATATCTAGAGAAACCATCAATCATAGACATTTTGTTCGCCCCAACTACCCTTTCTAGCACGTGATCCATTTTAGGCAGTGGATAGTTTTTTTTAAGAGAGGATTTATTTAGATTTCTAAAATCCATGCACAGTCTAATTTCCCCATTCTTTTTTTTGACCGGGACCAGGTTTGCCACCCAGTCAAAATATCTCAGAGGTACTATAATTTTCACCTCTTAAATTTTCTTCACTTCTCTCTCAACCACAGGCAATAAAATGGGGTTGATCTACCTAAGATTTTGTCTAAAGGGTTTGACCCCAGGCTTTAGAGGTATCTTGTGGTCGATCACGGTAGTATTGTAGGTTCTTAACTCATCGTAAGACTAGGAAAAAACATCTTTAAATTGTTTGAGTAGGTCCTTATACTTGCCTTTTATTTCAGGGGGAAGGAGTTTAGATATTTTAACCATTCTGGACTTTTCTTTGGTTCCTATGTCATAGTCCTCAACCTCTTCTGGTTGGGGTTGTAAGGTGGATTTTACAAGTATGTC
>ML780670.1:1000263-1019920 GCA_009831015.1 Picea engelmannii
CCCCCCCCCCCCCCCTTTCAAATTACAATGCATAAAATAAAAATAAAAATGAGAAGGAACCAAAAGTTGTTGCTAAGCAACTGTGTCCTTCACTCCAAGAAGACCTCACAACTATGCAAGTTTGTGCTCGTTGAAGATTTTGTTGAATATGTAGATGTCTACACAGATATGATGAAGTATATGAACCATTGATATGTCCACACATATCCACTTTCTCTTCTTGTAATGAAAAATATCCAAATAAATTTTGGATGAAATTTTAAAAACCGTGCGGCCGTTTCTGGAAAAACGCTGAAATTTTGTTGATTTTGAAACAACCATAACTTCACTTTCCGGACTCCGTTTCGGACGATTTGTTTTTTGAAATTGGATATTTTCCCGAGAGGAATTAAAATATCCAATTTGTTTCTGCAAATAGTCCTAATAAAATATCATAATTGATTCTGATGTGCGCGACTCCCTTTTTGTCTCTTGAGATGCATGCATTGTGCATGAAAAAGTATCTGCATGTGACTCCTGAGATGCATGCCATATATCTTCCACATGAATTTCAGAAAAAAAAAAATATGAAATGGAGTAGACATCATCTTCAATTCATGGAATACACATTTTTGTAGATACTTGTGTAGAAGGCTCCTCAAACTAAGATGATTTATCTTCCAGTGGCTTTTCTACATTCTCTATCTTGTCAACATTTTGCATGCATTCTTCCTTATTCCCAAATTAAATCTCCAATATACTCCATAAATCATTTGGAGTGAATTCTTTTGAGTCATCATATACTTGATGGAGAATTTCGGGAGAAATAAAATAGAGGATACATCCTATGGCCATATCTTGTTTATTGAGAAAGTCATTTTTCTCATCGATAGAATCAGGCTCTACTTCCATTGCCATAGTTATTTGGTACAAGCCTATGAATATGAGAATAATAATAATTTTTGGCTTCCATTCCAAATAGTTATGAGGCGTAAGAAGTATTTCTGGCGAATAATCCATCTTTTTGATGTCTTCAATCTTTTGTACCTGGAAAATATTTTGTTGTATATTTTGCTTAGCAATCCATCAGCTCTGATACCATGTAAATGTGTTGAACCTGCACAGAATATATCTAGATAAACAATAATACACACATTTTCAGAGAAAATTGGAGAAGGAAGAAGAAGGAGAGAAAGAATGGAAGAATTCTCATTAACCGTATTCCACACTCAAAGAGTGAATAATTTACAATAGATATAGGATACATGAGTAACTAATGAGCCATAGTGGTGGTCTAGAGTGATCTGGACACACACTAGTAGTTACGGGAGTAAATTTCCACCTATTCTAGTCTCTCATGCAGTTACGGGAGTGAACTGTGACTTATTTGAGTTAACTCGTCAACTAATCTTCAGTTAACTGACTGAACAGAGAGTAGTGAGGAGTCAACTCATGAAATAAAGGGAAATTCTCCAGTCTGGTGATGATCCCAAGGAAAGTGCGCATTAGTTGGTGATGATCCCAATGTTGCATGGTGACAAAATCAATGCAACATCTAAACTCAACTCAACTAGTCAAACGGAAGTGTCAATTGAAAGAGAATATTCTCCCCTAAAATATAGGAGACTGTATAATGACTAATTATGAATAATAAACAAGGAAAAACCTTAGGAAAAATAAATCATAGGTGTGTGTGAAGTAACTCCAACACTGCACCATCTGTCCATGGTTATGGATATTTTCTTCGCTTTCCCAACGGACATCCTCAATCAGGTGTCCTTTCCATTTGATCAGATACTTAAAATATGTCTTCCTCCGGGTATTCTCTCTAACTCTCTGATCAATAATATTTTCCATCTGTGTCCTTTCAACTACATGCATATGTTTGACCCACTAAATCTCATTCTGATTCTTTGATCCCTCGGTTTCATCTTCTCTGTAAGGATACAGATCTTCTACATTGAATATGGGAGATATTCTTACCCCATATGGAAATTCTATTTCATAAGCATTGGCCTCAAATTTCCTTAAAATCTTACACAGACCTATCTTTTTCATCTTTAGCTTATTATATGTTCCCCTTGGGAACCTTCCTTTTCTGATATGAACTAATACTAAATCTCCCACTTCAAACTGAAGTTCTCTTCTGTGTTGATCTGCTATGTGCTTGCATTCCTCACTGGAATTTTGCAATCACTCTTTAATCTTACTGTGGAGCTCTTGCATCTCTGCTGCAAAATATTTTTCTTCAACACTCCTGAATTCACTCTGCTCTAAGTTTCTCAAATCATATACTCCTCTCGACTGCATTCCATACATTATCTGGAATGGGCTCTTTCCTGTTCTTCTGTTAGGTGAGTCATTATATGAAAATTCCAATTGCGGAAAAATCTGATCCCACTGACTGTGATGTTCAACTACTAAACTCCTCAATAAGTCTCCCAAGATTTGGTTTACTACCTCAATTTGTCCATCCATCTGAGGGTGATATACTGAGCTAAAAGATAAATCTATCCCCAACTTCTTCCATAGTGTCCTCCAGAAATAACCAGTAAATTTGGTATCCCTGTCTAAAACAATATTCTTGGGTAAGCCATGAAGTCTAACAAGTTCTTTGAAAAACAGATTTGCAATGTGTATTGCATCACTAGTTTTATAACATGGAATAAAATGTGCCATTTTGTAAAATCTTTTGACTACCACGAATATGGAATCACAACCTCTTTGTGTCCTCAATAGTCCTAACACAAAATCCATGATTACCGCATCCTAGGGCCTCTCTGGTACTGGCAATGGTTGATACAATCCTGTATTATGTCTTTTCCCCTTTGCGTGCTGGCAAATTCTACATTTGTTGACAAACTTCTTGACATCTGTCCTCATCTCTGGCCAATAATATAAGTTGTTTAGTTGTGCGAATGTTTTTTCATGGCCGAAATGTCTAGCCAATCCCACATTATGTTTTTCTTTCAGAAGATTCTCTCTCATAGAACTCTTCAGGATACACAACTGATTTCCTTTGAATAATAATCCATTGGCTTCTGTTTCTTAGAATAGGATTCTCACATGCTTCATAAGCATCCTTGAAATCTGAATCATCTTCGTACATATCCTTAATGTTATCAAAACCTAAGGTCTTCACACGAAACTTCTGCAGAATCAAACATTTCCTGCTCTACGCATCAACAACCTTGTTAGAAGTTCCATAAATGTGCTTTATAACAAAAGTAAAGTTTTGCATAAACTCAACCCATTTCGCATGTTTATGGTTCAATTTCTCCTATCAAGTTATGAATTGTAAAGAATGGTTATCTCTATAGAAGACAAACTCTTTCGGAACCAAGTAATGCCTCCATTTTTTCAATGCTTGTATGATTTCACAAAATTCTTTATCATACGTGGAATAATTCTTCTTTTCATCATTCAGCTTCTCACTGAAGTATGAAATCAACCTGTTGTCTTGACTTAAGACTGCTCCAATCGCGAATCCACTTGTGTCACATCTGACTTGGAATGTTTTACTAAAGTCTGGAAAAACCAGAAATGATTGTTCAATTATCTTCTCCTTTAGCAATTTGAAACTTTTCACTTCTTCCTCTGTCCAATGAAAAGATTTATGTCTTTTCTTGACTCTTTCCATCATTGGTGCACTAATTCCACTAAAATTTCTGATGAACTTACTATAAAAACTAGATAATCCATGGAATCTTCTGACCTCAAATATATTCTTTGGTGAGGGCCATTCTTTGACCGCTTTTACCTTCTCAGGATCCATCTTCAACTCATTCAAAGAGATTACGAACCCCAAATAAATGAGTTCTTTCTTCATGAAATATGACCTATTCAAATTTATCAGCAACTTCTCTTGTTGTAACCTCCTCATCACTAGAGTTAGGTGTCTCAAATGTTCCTCCTCGGTCTTACTGAAGATCAATATATCATCAAGATACACAATTACAAATTTTCCAATGAAATATTTCAAGACTTCATTCATCAATCTCATGAAAGTTCTTGGGGCATTCGTCAAACCAAGTGACATGAAAAGCCATTCATACATCCCTTCATTCATCTTGAATGTTGTCTTCCATTCATCACCTTCCCTCATTCTAATCCGATGATAACCTCTTTTCGAATCAATTTTTGAATTTTTTTTTGCTCCACTCAAGAAATCCATCAAGCCATCCATCCTCGGTAATGGAAATCTGTACTTGATGGTGATTTTGTTTATCGCCCTCGAGTCTATACACATTCTGCATCCACCATATTTCTTCAAACTTAACACTGTTGGCACAATGCATGGACTCAAGCTTTCTCTGATCAATCCTTTCTCCATCAAATCATGGACTTGCTTCTTAACTTCCTCATTCTCCTACGGCGTCAATATGTACATTGCTTTGTTTGGTAAACTTGCTCTTGGTATAAGTTCAATGTGATGGCTTATACTTTTGATGGATGGCAACGAACAAGGTAAATCGTCCACCACGATATCAACGAAATTCTCCAGTAGTTCCTGAATTTCCTCTGGTATATCATCTATCGAGGTACTGGTCAAGATGACTCTAGGTTTCCTTACCACAACAAACTACATGTCTTCTTCTTTCTTGACTTCATCCAAAAATTCCTTCCCACTCATGAGAAGTATAGTGTCGATTTCTTCTTCTTTCACCTTCTTGTCTTCAATTGGCAACAACATATGTGTTCTACCATTCTTTTCCAAGATGTTTGTGTTCCTTCTTCTATCATGAACAACATTTTTGTCATATTTCCACGGTCTCCCCAACAAAAGATGATAGACATCCATGGGAATGACATCACATAATATATCATCTTTGTAACCTTCTATCTTAAATTCAACTAAACACTATTTAGTGACTGTTACCTGATGTCCTTTTTGAAACCAAGAGACTTTGTATGGGCTTGGATGTGCAACTGTCTCCAATTCTAGCTTCTCCTCAATTTCTGTGGATACTAGATTATCTGTACTTCCACTGTCCACTATTACCTTTCATACCTTGTCCTTGGTCTTGCAAGTAGTTCTAAACAAACTGTTTCTCTGGACTGGATTCTCTATCTCTTTCTCTGGCTTCAAAAGAATTTTTCGCATCATTAAGGATCTTCCACCTCTGCATATTTTGCCTCAACATTTCACCTTTGCACTTTTGAAATGTGAGCTTCTCCTCCATCTCATTTTCTATTAGGACATTAAAAAGATTTGTGTCCTATATTTCCATAGACAAAACACTTTATTTCACCTCTTATGCCTCTTCCTCTTCCTGTTGCTCGCGGAAAAGTGTTATTATCGACATATTGTCTTCCCTATGAACTTCCTCCTCTTTCAGGGTGATTATGAGGTTTTTTCTCTTCATCCTTGGGCTTTTGTAATCTGTCTTGGGCAATTTCTTTTCCTCTGCTCAGACTTCTACCTCTTCCCCTTTGACCTTCCTTTCGGGCCAATTTTTCTTCTGCCTTTAAAGCCATTTGATAAAAATCTTCTACATTCTTGATTTTCATCATGATCATCTCATATTGAATGTCATATCTCATACCATTCATGTGTCTGGCAACCTTCTCATCATCACTCTCACAATGACTAGCTCTAATGTTTATCCTGTAGAACTCTTCAGTGTATTCTATCACTGTCATCCCTTTCTATCTCAAATTTTGCATTCTTCGAAACAAATTAATTTGGTAGTCTCCGGGTATAAACTTGGCCTTTATCTTGGTGACCATCCTATCCTGACTTTTGATTCTTTGCTTTCCCTTGCAGCACCTGTCAACCTGCAGTTCATCCCACCACAGTGTTGCATGCCCTTTAAGTCTAGTGAAAACATGTTTAACTTTCTTTTCTTCTTCGACATCCTCATAGTCGAAGTATTTATCTAGAGATCTAAAACCAATCTAGAATCTCCTCAATGTCTAAGTTTCCTTAATACATTGGAATGCCCATTTTTTCTCTAGCACCTATTCTTGCAACAACTCTGAATAGACTTTCTTCTACAACATCTTCGACTACAATGTCTTCTTCAGCTCCGGCCTCATTTTTTCTTTCAGCTTCATTGACGTCTCCAACATCAATTGTCCATCTCTGTGTTGTCTCCATAGCATCTAATCGAGCATGGAGTTCTACCATTTTCCTTTCCACAACTAGATCGGGCATTGGTCTATCTTGACGTCTTCTGGGTGGAATTTTTGTAAACTGGTCCCTACTACAAAAATTTAAAATCTGTGCTCTGACACCATCTGATGCAGCACCCCTACCTCAGTAGGTTCTGCTTGACCTCTCGGTCTAAGGATCGTTCTTAATCTCCCATTTGAGTTTGATTGACTCTTTGATTCCCCACATGAATCTTTAACACACAAGTGTTTCCACATGTCCTTCTTAGGAGTTACGCCTATGCGAACAAGCACTAAGCGCCAAATATTACCCACGTGATCAACTGATGTGATCAAAGCCTTTACCCAAAAAGGTATTTCGGGTTTCATGGATTCACAATCCCTGATGTGAGTCCCTATGACTCCTTCGATCTCTGAAACCCCGAAAAGGGTTAATGGATCTTTGGCTCCTCCCTCGACTTCTCTTGATGTGACCTCAGCCACGTCCTGGATTCCACCTCTAAGCGTGTCGATATTTCACGACTTGTGAGTTCACGATGCAATGCTCCTCCTTTTCCTGGAAGTCCGAACTTTCAAATTATCTTATGTGGTTCGACGGTCCAGATCTTGTCAGAACTTCACGTATTGAGAGTTCGCGACTCTTGAATCCAAGTCACAACTTTCTTCACCACCCCGAATTCTGAAATGACGAAATTCAAGCACAATATCAATGAATCTTGTTGATCCAGATCCAACGGCCACTATCAATCCTAAACTTATGAGTGTTGAAATACACTCATCCTTAACCCTCCCGTTGATTTTCAAGATCCAATGGTCCATGGAACTTTGACGATTCTCCCTCCAAGAATTTCAACTGTCCATTCAAACTTCTCAAAGACTCCTACCCAAAAACTTGGCATATTTTCTCATGAGATTGATTCTGTAAGGTGAATCCAAGCCTCGTCCTTCCTTTGAACTTATTCCAAGTCTCTATCCTTCCTGAGTTTTCAATTTACTCCAACTCAAGGATTTCTAAAGGATCCTTGCATGCACTCCTTGCGACATTCACAATAACCTCTGGTTATTCACGCTTCCAACTTTGCGCACTCCTTTTCACAACAGTTCTTCAATCTTTCTCCTTGGTTGGAAAAGTCTAAGACTTCAGCTAGCCTATGCACACCTTGCACGGATCTTGTGCTATACCTGCACTTCTGCTGGTATGAGAACAACGATATCCCTCCTAATATTTTCTAAGATAAAACTCAGAACCTCGTCAACGCACTCCTTGCGGACTTTCACTGCACTCCTAGAAGGAATTATCAAGACAAGAAACAATTGAAACTCATACTCTTATTCTCATGGACTTCATACATTCAACATGAAATCATACATACACACACAACATTGAAACAAATGCATAATAGAGCATATAAGAAAGTTGTAAACATACTGTTGAGTCTCAGTATTGACACCTCTATTACCCTATATCATCCTCCATCTGAGTCAATTTTACCTATATTATGAGTATAAAATTTATTGTTGTGTCCATAAATACACTTAATGGCTTTGTTCATGTGCATAGAGAGGTAACTTATGGTTAAAGCATGGTTTGTTTAGTTTTCTTGAGTTAATTTGATTAAATGTTTGATTTTGTATGATCCTAATTGCTTGAATCCTAAGAAGTTTTGATATGGTACCCAAATCTCCACCTATTTTGGTACTGCACACTCTATGATATTCTGGTACCAATTCATGCACCTAATCCGGTACTTAGGATTGTGCTTGTGTGTATTCTGGTGCTAAACAACTACCTATAGGATTTCAGTACTAGCATTCTGGTACTGGATTTTATCCTCGATTTAAGGGAATATG
Source organism: Picea engelmannii (assembly GCA_009831015.1). NCBI lineage: Eukaryota > Viridiplantae > Streptophyta > Pinopsida > Pinales > Pinaceae > Picea > Picea engelmannii. The sequence goes on from ML780670.1 coordinate 1,008,208, forward strand.
AAAATGAATATAAAAATTTGGATACATGGGTTTTTTCCATAGAATATTTTTCATTTGGACACGTGTTTCAGAATCCCAGGATCTCACACATATGGATCTCTAGCTCAAGGGGGACGATTCATCCTAAATTATTGCCAATTTTCCAGAAATTTGAAGATCATGCCCAGATTCATGGGAAATACATTTTCTTGATTAGATAATTGGTTATACTTGACCTCCATTGATGGAAAATGGTTTTGATTTGGATGGATTGTCTAGATCCAAATTTGTAATGTAAAAATCATATAAATTGAGTGATGTCTCTAAGCCAAAGGAGAGGAATTAGTATGATGGAAATTGGATTTCTAAACCAACTCCTTTAGTGATTCATTTGTTGAAGATCAATGGAAGTTTGAATTCAAGGATACTGTGTGTCTCTTAGCATTTAACATCTTCTGATCTAAAATCTTCCATGTTGGCATCAGCAAGGGCCCACCGATCCAGCTTGGTAAGCTCATTGTAAATTATTAGCATAGATTTCTATTTTCTGTACTTGTTGTTTTGATTGCATTTTTTATTTCACCATTAGAATTGATTGAAAAGTGTGGAATAACAGGAGCAGTTGGGATTCCATCATTCGCATTACATAAGCCATCAAATGGAACATCTCATTAAAAATTATGTTTCCTATGTAGAAACGAAGTAATTTCCAGAATTGCAAGATTGTATTAAATTTATGTTTGTGATGCATCAATTGATTTTGAGGAGTGTGCAGAATTAGATAAGAATTTCTTACAATTTTGAAGTAATTTGTTACAGGAAATGAGATCAAACTTCATCTTTCACCTTCATGCACCATAGAATTAAGCCTCTCAATTATATTGACAATTTTATGTACTACACGGGTTTGATTGGAGTGAATAGAGTTATGATTGTTTTTTGTTTAAGAGTGAATTTATTATTATTTTTTTCAATTGCTACAGGGAACAAGATCTAATTTCATCTCTTCTTTTAATGAGCCTATAATGAACAGATATGTTATGTGAGAAAGAGCCTTTTCAATTAAGTGTTTGCTTGAGCTTTTTACTATGAGCTTTATCTTTTGTTATTGTTGAAGTGTGCTCATATTTGCTTGTTAGTTGTTGTTAAGGACAATAGCTACAGATAATAGATTCAAAGTCCATCTTTCCACTTCATGAGATTGTAAATGGACAAGGCATTATCTAAGAAAAATATTTTGAGTGCATGATTGCAAGTTTTACTTTGTAATTTATGAATTGTGTGAAGAGTGTTATCTTTGAAAACAAATTATTTTGTTATTGATGGTTTTCTGATCTAAGCTATACTAAACATACATAGGAACCTATCTGTTATTGACACATACAGTGCATCAACTCTACTGATTACTAATCTCGGTTGATAATTTATGTTTGGTAATATATTATGCAAATAATTGCACCAACATTTTGGCACTGTTGCTGGGGAGTTGCAAACGTTAATAGGTAGTATTTGGATTAGATTGCTTTAATGGTTTTGGATTGGTTTTATGGATGACATAAGGGTGGAGAGAAGATGGTAAGACATGCAGGAAGAGACCACACATCCACTTTGGTGGGGTTGCTCCAAAGTTAGGTTGTCCTCTCTTCTTTTAATAGAAGTGTGTTTTTCCTTTCTTTATGCAAAATTGTGTTTTCATGATGGGCTAACTTGTGCGAACCGATAACCTGGTGACAACAGGGTCCCAGTAACGCAAGGAGTTCAAGTTTGGTGTGTTTTATTTTTGCAAATAGTTTTAATTTCTTAGTTTTAATATTCAAATCTTTTATGATAAATCATTTTTGGGGTGCTATAAGAACCCCCGAGTACTAAGTTGTGTTGTGAGACAAGTATCATCAACCAGCTATAGTAATTCAAGGATGATCAAAAGATTGAAGAATGTTCCTCCAAGAACTTTCCCACATTCTAGCAATAGTTGGGATATCAACCTCTCAAGAAGAGCATATCTTGACAGTAGTCAAGAATTTAGTTGTCTCTCCACAAGAAGATTTAGAAGTCCCGTCAGATTCTTCAAGTCAATTTGTTGAGGAGACTAAAGAATCATGGATAGTATTCAATGGAGAGAAACCATTGGAACCTGAGATCGAGGAGTTCTTAGCATGCCTCTTGTTGTTCCAGAGTCTGTACTTAAGGCTTAGAAGTACAATGTCTAGGCATCCGAAAGTGAGTAAGGGGTAGAGGATGAAGAAATGTCAACCTTTGGTAAGGGAAACTAGGGTTGATTTCTAGGTTGTTGTCTAGCTTCCAACTATTCCTGGATGTTTATGTCCCTTTCAATTGCTGCCCATGAACATTCCAATTCTACTCGGGTAGTGGTTGTTTTAAGAATAGTATCAAAAATATTCAAGGCAATATGTGTTTGATCTAATAGTCCGGTTCAATATTAGGCTGTCTTGTTATAGAGACAGTCATAAAGAAATAGAATGATAAGAAAATCTCAAAGAAATGTTTTAGATGCTGTCTCGATTTCGGTCGTATAAAGGAGAGTTATAGCTCCGATGGTGAAAACAGGATGCAAACCAAAGGCCCTTTCCCGTAACCAAGTTATATTTTGATAAATGTGTGTGAGGTGTAAGAAAACATTAAGCTGTCTATCATGTAAGGCTCCTATCAAGGGAGAATCTCACTTATAAACAGAAGAAGAAAAAGATAAAGAAACAACCTGATGAAGCATAAAATATATATAGAAATCTAAAGTGTTCACTGGTCTTATACCTGTTGATAGCCGGTACAGAGGAAAAATGATAAACAATATAGAAAACTAGAATTTATTCACTATAGTAGAGGTTGTACTAAATTACAGCGAAGTATTCATCAGATACATGTATGAAATGAAATGAAATGTGAAATACAAGAAAACAAACTCATAACACAGTCATGATGGAATCAAGAATCTTCGGATTTGATTTGTATTAACTCTCAAGGAAAAAATCTCTATTACAATCGACCCAAAAAGGTCCAGCCTTTGTTCCTTCCTTCTATTGTATATTTATACAAATTTACATATGATGGAATCCCAATCATTCCATGATTTTTAGTTATAATGAGAAGGAGATCAATCATTTCATTTCTTTATCCTATTTCTTTATTTGGTGCCAGAATCCTGCCCCTTCACATGCTCGGTACACATAACACATTTCTCCACCAGCCGAGATATCAACCTAGAAGGCTCCGCTTGGCAATTGGCCTCAAAAATATAACAATCTCTGACTAATTGTGGTAACCTTTCTTCCATATGTCGGTCTAGGGTGTCGATGGTGCACAATCGCACACTTGGTTTAATAATCCATTTATCTATTTGAACTATGTTTTTCTGAGTTACTTGTGAGACTTCAGCCAAATCTCTTTCTTCTTTCTCATTTATATCAAGCAAGAATTTTGCTATATTCATTTGGTTCAGTGTCTCAACATTTCTCTCGCTATTAATGCCTAACAAGTTTCCATCTATAGAACCGAAAACCTCTTCACAGGATTTCCTTACCTTCTTGGCTTGCAATTTTCCTTCTGATATGCTGTGTTCCCATTCTTTCAACAAAATATTACCTTGGGTCTATTCCAAAATGGAAAACTCAGAACTATTTGTCGATTCATTGTTTGTTGTAGCTATTACAGCCTTTTGAAATGCAACCCGAGCTTCTCCAGCTTCTCTCTCTCTAACAGATAAGTTTTCTAATACTTGATCAATAAGCATACAATTGTCCTGAATCGTCTCTACCTTGGCAAGTAAACTTCACTGGGTTGCAAAAACCCTGCTCCGAATCTCCATAGCCTAGGACTGGAACATCCCAATATTTATAACTTGGATTTTGGCGAACTCTAATCTAACCTGTAGCTTCCCTATCGGGTCTCTTTACTGGCCTACCTATATTTGACTGGTCTGAGCTACCATCTCTGCTTGTTCGAGCTTAGCTTTGAGCAGCTCGATTTCCTTTTTATCTGCCATCCTTGCTTGTTCTATTCCTGTATTCACTTGGTCCTTGGCAACTTCCTCTGTTGTGGCTAGCTTAGCTTCTAAGGTTTTGATGAGGCGATTTTTTCGCTTCAGCTGATTTTTCAAAACCCCGACTGAAAATTGGTTTGCCATAGCATACGCCCCTAATATTCCGGCTATTTCTGTCGCGAATTCGCCCTTCTTCTTGTCTTTCCCATCAGTCAACACCTTAAATTTCTTGGTTGTTGATCCCTCTTCTTGATAGAATTCTCTTTTTACTACAACTTTTCTCTTCTTATCAAAAAAGAACTCATTTGGAGGGAGTTCTTCCATCCTTATAGGTCTCAATTCCTCATTGAAAATCCACCCTGCATCTATGTTCGCTTGAGTTGACTGTAAGGAAGTAATGGAGGTGATTGGATCTCTGATTTTCTTAGCTGATTGGCCTAGAGTGGTCACTGGAGTCTGCTTTTTTGGCAGATCATGAGTTTTTATTTTCGGTTTCGGATTCTTAGTTTTCTCCTCCTTGTCCTGGTGTTTTTCTTGTTTGGGTGCTGAATCTTTTCAACCTTCGGCTCCCTTTTTTTGCACCTTTGTTGTTATTAGATTCTCACCCCGCAATACTAGGGGAAGACAACTCTGCGGATGTTCTTGAAATTTTAAAACATCGACCCTCTCTTCGGGTGCCAGGGCTTGTATCCGAGCCAAAACCTTGGCATAAGATCTCGTGCCTCAGAAAATGTCATCCGAGGGCGAATTTTCATGTTCGAACCTTTTAAGCCCGCAATTGGCTAAGTGATTACTTACGACCCTCTATGGATCATGCTTTTTGAATTCGACATGAACCAATTTCAGGTCCTCCAGGGCTGCTGCCTCAGCTTTAGCATGCCCGAAATCTAACAAAGAATAGGAACTTAAATGAATAGGAAAAGAAGGCCATACCTTTTTAGAATATCCCTTAAGCTCCTTTCTTATGCCACCGATTATGGTTTATCTGGAAATCTCATGGCAAGCCAGCCTATCGGGTATGAATAATGGCAAGGCATTCAGAGGAACAAAAGTGCCAAAAACCCTGAGATATGAAAATTCTACTTCCACATACCAGTCGGCTATACTACTCAGATTTACCATGATACTGTCTGAGATCCTGGGTCGTGGGTGGCCGAACATAGTGACATTTAGCAGTACCATCACCTAGTTAAATATTTCATACACAAAATCTGAGTCTTTGTCTTCCCACAGCTTTGACTGGTAGACATGGATGGGCTCAGCCTCCGATGGAGTCTAGCAACAACTCATCAAGGGAAAAGGTGTCAAAAAACACACGACGTCCATGATATACGTGGACATAAAGAATGAAGCAATCTTTCCACTTTCCCTCTACACTTGATACTCTGTAAATCGACTAGTCAAACTATCAGATAGTAGTTTATCCCAGTGGAAGGAACAGCCTTCGGCTACCATGTGAATTAGAGGCACCCACTGAAGGAAAAAATGTGTGGTGTCCTCTCTCCCATATAATCTACAGGCCATCATAGTGATATATTTGAACTGTGGTTCCAAAGAAGCTATTGAATATATACCATTATTGTCTTCCCTAAACTTCGCAGGGTGTGAAACCCAATCTTTGATTAAACCAGACATAGTCTTGTTGTATTGCACACATTCCTTCTGTTTAAAATTCTCCAAGAATTCGGCATTGTAAACAAAGTCTGACATGGCTGGAAACTTGTACATAGCCTGCAATTGTTCGGGTCTAAAAGTAACAACGGTGACCCTCTGATCATTGATGATGGTTCTGGTTGGTATATCTACATGGTATAATGCCCACCGGATCATATCGTAGTAAGGGAGAAAACGTGGCCTAGCCGCTACTTTATGCATTTGAGCCTGGACTACTATCTTATACTTGGTGACCAGGTCATCTTTTTCATTTTCACTGGAATCATCCAAAACATCTACCAATTCAGACTGTAGAACCTCAGAAATATATGACCAGTTCTTGACAGAGTCGACACTTCGAGGTGAAGTATCAGAAACGTTGTCTGAACCTTGTCCTAAAACCTCAACAGTGGCTTTAAACGCTTTTTGCAGGGCCATGGCGGGGGATTCTACTTTAGCTCTCCTACGATAACAATATGTATACATACAGAAATTAGTTCGCTCGTGAAAAGTTTGCTCTGCATAGAATATAAATGAAATTTGAGACAACGAATAAAAGATCCATGCCTTCGACCATTTAAAACTAGTTCGTCCTTAGGAACAGAATGGTCAAATCATTCTTAAATATAAATTTAGCAATAAAAACCAAACCCTTACTTGTCAATTCACCTCATTTCTAATTACTGTCATAAATTCTGACAGTTCATAATGCAAGTTGGCAGACAGAAAGTTTAAAATCGCCTCGGAGACTGTGCATATTAATTTTCGTATTAAAACAATGAAAATGATGGCTTAGCTTAATTAATCAGGTCTTTTTTTAAATGTTAATTAATCTTTCGACACTCGCCTCATCGTGAGCTTTCACTTTAACCCTTTGAACCTCTAAGACCCGAGATTGCGACAATTAGCTTTGGTTAATAAAAAAATGTAACTATTTATATCATGACTTCACGACTCGGGGCTTCAAAGGTATAACTTTCGGGAGGCTTGTATGCTGAGTTGCGAAATCGCGAGATCGCGATGATATGATTTAATTAAATTGGAGGATAAAACCAGATTAAATGTTTAATTAATTTTGTTTTCATTTATATCGTGACTTCGTGACTCGGGGCTTCGAAGGTATAACTTTTGAAGGAAAATACGTCGAGTTGCGAATTCCCAACAAAGCTTAACCGCGGCTAAACTTTTTACCTTTAACATTAACCTGGGTTACTAAAATAAGAATCTCGTGGTTTCGGCTATTGGGGTTACGACGTTAAGAATTTTGGAGCTAGCAAACGCCGAGACACGAAATCCCGATAATGCTTAATTGCGGTTTAGAGTATTTTTACTCTCGGTAATGATCTGGGTAAAATTTTTAAAACTAGTTCACTATTTCACCCCTCGGGGTTTGTAAACTATGTGATCTATAACTTCCGACATGCAACATCCCGAGGTTAAAAATTAGAGACACGTTTAAAGGATAAAAAATAAATCTTTCCTTAAGAGTATGATAACCGTCGCTGTTTGCGTGATGAGACTTCTAAGATTTTGGGAAAAATAAAGGAAAATATGAAAAACAACTTTTGACTTCAAGCATTAAGATATGAAATTTTAAACAGGCTAGAAAAAACAAAGGTGGCTCCAACATAGGCTCCAACTAGGGATCCTGTTTTCCTGTAAGACGGGAAGAACAGTAGACCACGTGCCTATATTGGGTAAATGGAGTCAATGTCTTTAATCTAGCAAAAATTTTCCTTAGAACAGGATACCGAAGGGGAAAGGGACTTCGTCTTTTACCTTCGAAAAGCTTTTGAAACTCAGATACTTTTTTCTTTACTTAGTTGTAGTCCCTTTCATGACTTTCTCCTTCCCGTTATTGAATTTAGGTCTGCATTAAGACAATCAAAACAGTTCTAGGAGACCCAACGGATCTTGTGGCTATTAGCTTGCATTAAAAGAAGAAAATTATATGTTTTTAATCAGGAAGCCCTGTTTGAACTTGGGATGTAGATCAGGTTTTAAAAAGAATTGGTTACCAGAGTAGAGTGATATTCATGTATAACAGCCTTACAAATATCTTAGATATTGCTTCACTACCAGTGAGCCTGTTCAGTACCCCGATGAAGTTATTTGACCCTTTTTATTGAATTTCCTTTCACCACTTCGGAATATATTTATGCATTTAAATGTTAAGACGAGGGCAATCATTTCTGAATTTCCTTTCATCGTCTTTTGGACTAGATGGGGACAATCATTTCTGAATTTCATTTCACCACCTTTCTTATAATTTACTTTTTTAGAGCACGAAGATGGGGGCAATCAGTTTATATGAGGCCTGATATCTGTGTAATATTTTGCATTATAGGTCTGTCAACTTACTTTGATTACTCAGTACCAACCTTCCTTTAACTTTCACAACACCTTCGTTCGCAGGGAGAAAGGGAAAAATTAATTTTTTTGGGGTGTTCTATTTGAGCAAGCCTCAATCCTCTGAAACTGTTGAAAAACCTAGAAAAGTTAGGATCACTTAAGCATCACTTTGTTTAGCAAGGGACTGAGGAGTTGTGAAGACTAGCTATACTTTTCACAATCTGCTTTGAAGCTCTCGAGGTTAAAACATAATCTCTTCTCCCTTCGTATGCTAAAACCGGAAAGATGTTGGCTTTTCAAAGGTAAACCAAAAAACAGAAAAGGGTGACAGATGGAGATCTGTAAACTGAAAAACAGAGGTCAAAAAATCAAAACTGACTCTTGAAAATCTTTTTTGGGGGTGTTTTACTTTTTGTGACTTGTTTATTTCATCTTATTCTTTTGTAAACGATTAATCATGGAAATGTTTTTTTATTTATTTATTAGTTCAGACGATATTGTTGTATCTTATGAGGTTATATTGGTTTTCTTTGATAGCCCTTTAGAACAAGTCTTTTAGGAAATCTCACCTTTACCTTACCATTTCATTTTATTTCCAAAATATCAAAAAATCTTTTTTATCACCTCGTTAAGCCAATTGATTTTTCAATACATGACTTTCTATGTACCTTTCCTGCTCATTTTGTTTGCAGCTGGAAACCTATAAAAAGGCAAATATGAAGGTTATCAAGGATTTTTGAAAGGTGTTGAAAATTTACGAAAGAGAAAGAAAGTTAAAATAGCAATGCGAAATGAAATATATATACATATGTAAAAAATTCTATATATAAATCTACACATTTTTTTTTATTTTTTTTTGGCGACTGCTTATGTCATATAATGCTTCAGGTAATGCCCATTGACAGGGGCATTAAGGATTTCACCATCTAGATTTTCTAGTAGGAAAGAATTTTTTCCTTCGAGAGCTGAGACTCTGAATGGCCCATACCAGAGGTGATCGAATTTACCATGTTTCGTTGTTTCTTCCCTCCTTGCATCCCACCTTAAAACTAAATCACTTGGGAGGAAATATCTTTCCTTCGCCCTACGGTCGAATAATGCCTTCATGTCTTCTTGATACTTCTGCAACCTTTCATCTACTTCAACCCTGTGCTGTTGAACCTCGATTAGCTGGTTTATCCTCTTGGTGACATGATTAGGTTCTTCTTTCTGATCTTGCCACAATTTCATCACGGGGAGCACTAAATTTATAGGTAACACCACATCTGTCCCATATACCATCTGAAAAGGGGAAATGCCAATAGACTTTTTAGTGCCTATGCGATTTGCCCACAAGGCATACTTTAAATACACATACCAAGACTTTTTGTTTTCATCCAACACTTTCTTAATTATATTGATCAGGCTCTTGTTAGACGACTCGACCAGTCCATTTCCTTGGGGGTAGTACGTTCTAGAATGGCCAAGAATGATATTATACTTTTGGTAGAAGCTGATCATAGCCATATATTTTAAAGCTTGGGCATTATCAGTGACTATCTTTTGGGGGCAGCCAAATCTTGACAAGATATTGTCTTCTAAGAAATCTATTACCACCGCGTCAGTTGCCCTTTTGGTTGGAATAGCTTCTACCCATTTAGTAAAGTGGTCTGTGGCAGTTAAGATCCACTTGTGTTGGGCGCTAGAATGTGGATTAATCTCCCCTATAAAATCTAGGCCCCATTGTTGAAAAGGGGCTTCAGTTTTGACCGAAACTAAAGGTAGTGCTAGGAGTTTCTGTTTTTCTACAAATAGATGACAAGGGTTACAAGCACAGACCTTGGCATTAACGTCTAAGAAATGTTTTGGCCAGTAATACCCAGCCCTCAGAATTTTGTAAGTTGTGGCCCTCCAAGCATGATGTCCTCCACACACTCCTTCATGAAATTCACTTATAACCCTTTCTGTTTCTGGTTCGACTAAGAAGATCAACAAGAAACCGAGTGGGTCTTTCCAATATAGATGATTTTCAGCAATACAATAATTAACCGCATGAAGCTTTAAAGTCCTGGATTTTGATGGAGATAGTTCACTCGGGCATTTTAGAATCAACAGGCAGGATACTATGTTTCTGCACCATTCTGATGATACAAACTTCTCCTCGATCTTAATTGCATTTGTTCGTTCATTAAGCTCGTTTATGTTCATGTCTTCCTCACCTTCTTGTAGGCAGTTTATATCCAGAGCTCTGAGATTTGATTCAGCCAAAAGTTTGGCCAGACCTTGTCCCTTTATCAGTTTAGTAGGTTTGATTTCCATGTCAAATTCTTGAATCTTGGCAAGCCATCATCCTCTTTTCCCATCGCCATCTGGTTGTACCAAAATATCTTTCACAGAACTTGTGGGTGCGTACGCGATTATCTTGGAGTGTAATACGTATGTTCTAAATGCCTTCAGTGCTTTTACCGTGGCATACGCTTGTTTTTCTATTATATCATATTTAAGTTATATGTATTTGAGACTCTTGCTGAAAAAGGTGATCGGTTGTTCGAAACCCTCTTCATTTTTTTGGAGGAGCACTGCAGCAATCGTGTGCTCGGAGGCAAACGAGAAAATAAGAAAATATTTTAGATAATCGGGGCTTGCCAATACAGGTGCCTCGGCTATGACATTCGTAATGTGTGCGAAAAACGCTTTGGCCTCTATTTTCCACTTTACTTCGTTGTTCTTTTTCAGCATATTTGTGATCAATTTTACAATTTCAGCGAAATTTGGAATAAATCTTCGTAAAAAAATTATTTTTCCTAAGAAAGATTGAATTTCTTTTACATTTCTAGGAATGTTTATAGTGTCTATCACTTCAACCCTATTAGGATCAATCTTAATTCCATCCTTAGAAACAATATGACCTAAAAGTTTACCTTCTTGCATGGCGAAGTGTGATTTCTTGGGGTTTAAGGACAGACCAAACCTGCGGCATTTTTTAAATGTTTGTTTAAGATGTATCAAATGCTCTTCGTCGGATTTGGAGAAAATCGTTAAATCATCGAGATAGATGACTATGAACTTATCCCTCTCTCCGATGAAAGCGATGTCCATAGCACGTTGGAATGTGGCTCCTGCATTCATCAAACCGAAAGGCATTTTATCATACATGAACGTACCCCAAGGGGTAGTAAAAGCTATTTTTTCTTTATCTTGTTCATTCATGGCAATTTGATTATATCTAGAGAAACCATCAATCATAGACATTTTGTTCGCCCCAACTACCCTTTCTAGCACGTGATCCATTTTAGGCAGTGGATAGTTTTTTTTAAGAGAGGATTTATTTAGATTTCTAAAATCCATGCACAGTCTAATTTCCCCATTCTTTTTTTTGACCGGGACCAGGTTTGCCACCCAGTCAAAATATCTCAGAGGTACTATAATTTTCACCTCTTAAATTTTCTTCACTTCTCTCTCAACCACAGGCAATAAAATGGGGTTGATCTACCTAAGATTTTGTCTAAAGGGTTTGACCCCAGGCTTTAGAGGTATCTTGTGGTCGATCACGGTAGTATTGTAGGTTCTTAACTCATCGTAAGACTAGGAAAAAACATCTTTAAATTGTTTGAGTAGGTCCTTATACTTGCCTTTTATTTCAGGGGGAAGGAGTTTAGATATTTTAACCATTCTGGACTTTTCTTTGGTTCCTATGTCATAGTCCTCAACCTCTTCTGGTTGGGGTTGTAAGGTGGATTTTACAAGTATGTC
>ML780670.1:1050674-1080421 GCA_009831015.1 Picea engelmannii
AAGGCCCATAGCCTTCTTAAAAGTGATTTCATGCATGTTTTAAGCTGCACCAAACTTAGTTCCCTCTTCATATAAATGGATTAGTCAAAACACATAGGCACTTAAGGGGTTTAAAATAATTTTTTTTTCCTCTTTTTGTTTTCATTTTGCCACATGGATGGCTTGCTTTGACTAAAAGTATAAGTTGGAAATCATTTGCAAACACATCTAACTTGCATTGGGACTAGAAGTTGGATAGCAATTGCTTAGTATGCTCTTCTCTCGCACTTCCAAGCGACCTTGAGAATTAGAAAAAGATTGTTGGACAATTTCATCTCCCTTAAAAAGATTAAAACCTTTAGGAGAGGACAACAACCCCTCTTGGGAATCCTCTTAGTTTATTTTTTCAAACACATCTTAAGATTGTAATGGGCCCATACATCCCCACATGCTATAAAGATAGGATAGTGTTGAAATTTACTTTCTTAGATTAAATCACTAGGGAAGTTTAAAGGTTTTGTAACGGGCCCGTACATGCCCACATGATCACAATCTAAGATAGTTTCTAAGCTTTTCTTAGATTAAATCACAATAGGGAGTTAAGGGAATAGTAAAGGACCCACATTTCCACATGCTAGCTTCCTAGGGACTTTTGAATTACGCAAGGTTGTACCAAATTCATTTAGTTAATTAGGTAATCAACACTTGTAAGAACCAAGCGAAGTCCACATGTAGCAAGGTGACACCTAATTAATTAAAACATTGGCACACTTTCACTCATTCACACACAAAATTCACTTATCACTCACATAGTTTTCTTCTCAAAACATGGAGGTCAAAAGTAAGTTTCCTCCAAAGGGATTCTGAAACACCCCACCCTTTTCTTGACGAAACTATTCACTCCCATTTAAAATCAACGAGGTTGGTTCACAACCCCAACCTCTCAAAAAAACTACATCTAAATTTTTTCTAAAAACTCACTAATTTTTCCTCCATAGGAGGTGCCAAAAGAAATTTTTTAGTCTAGGTAGGATTTCGGGGATAGGCATCCAAATAACTCCCAGTTATCTAGTTCTCTCATTATCAAAACAATAGAAGTTGTCAAATAGGGAACTGAAAATCCTCCAAGTCAAGTGTTCCTAACACCATAAGGCAGGGAGATACCTGTGAAGGGTTGAAGGCCAAGGTCTAGTTGTTCTGTGCATCCCCCCTTGAGGTACCCACCTCTTGGACAGGATCCAACCCGTGACCCATTTCTTAGGCCAAAAATCTAAATGTTGCACTTTGACCGAGGTACCTAGTGACCAAATTTTAGGACATCTACCCAAGTGGTAGTTGTGAGTTGCAAATGCACCTTGATCAGATTTTGTGTGGCTATTGGGAAATATTGGCAGCTCTTTCGGGATATGCCCCCTTTACCCCTTATTATAACTGATTATTTCATCCTTCACTAGTTTCTCTTCTGGTGACTTCAGACCCCACTGTTGAGTACTATTGGAAGGTCCAGTGCTATTTGAGAGGAAGGATGTTGTGTCTTTTAGGGCACAAGGATTTGTTTTCTTTGATTCCCCACGTGGGCAAAACCCCCTTATCCACATATATGCTTCTTTTACTTTATGTATGATGCACTTCTAATTACATTTTGATTTATATATATATTGTGCTAAGTTCAAAAATTACAACAAAGGCTCTTGCTTATCTATTACTCTCACCACCATTCGCACACATTCACTCAGCTAGTCGGACATCATAGGGGACCCACAGAATCCCTGTCATTCCAGACGCTTGCTAAATCTCCCTCCTATCTTAGGGGGAGTGTCTGGTCGTGCCAACTCATCAGCACCACCTTCTCACACTCCAGTGAGTGCCACTGTCTTAGGATCAATTTTGCTTCGTTCCACATTACCTGGGTCCACCTCCCAAGGTCCTCCATCCACTCGCTCTCCTTTACACAGAAGCGGGGGGCCAACCTCCTCTCAAGGCAGAAGTACCAACCCACCTAGTCCCCCTCAAGGGTCAGGTTCACAAGACACTCACACCATTGATGGAGATAATCCTCCCCCCCCCACTGTAGATGCCATATTTGTCCTCTCTCAACATACCAGATCTAAGAAAACTCACCAATGATCCTATATTGCATGACCCCACAAGGCCTGCAATGCCCACCAAACTACCTTCAGACATCCCCAAGTTTGAAGGAAAGGCAGGGGATGACCCTGCCAATCATGTCATGAATTTCCACCTATGGTTCTCTTCCAATAGCATCATGGATGATTCCATCAGACTATGATTATTTCAATGCACACTCACTGGCCCATCGGCCAAATGGTATGTAGATGAAAAATCAGGGTCCCATGCGACTTTCGAGTCCTTGGTCAAAGCATTTTTGACCTTCTTCCAATTACCAATCTGCCATGACAATGGTCTTGAACTACTCTCTAATTTCAAACAAATTTTAGCCACACATATCGCTGATCACATTCACGAGTGGCATAGATGACATAGTTTGTGCAAAGCAGAAACCACCAAACAATAGTGTCTTGACTAGTTTCTCAAATCACTTGTCTCTCTCCTTGGTAAAGATGTAGCTTCCACCTTCCCTCAATCCGAAGAAGAAGCCATCAGTAAGGCTCAACAATACGACCTCATCTATTCACAATCAGGGTACTTATGAACAGTACTTCCTGACCTCCCCAAACCCATGCCATTCGGTCAAGACAAACCCGGGATGTCTCACTTAGCAGACGGATTGATTGGTAATACCACACACCATGGTCCTAAACCCCAACCACCACCAATGTATGGCACACCTCAATATCTGTCGGTGAATGGGGGAACCTCTTATTACCCCCCACCCGCTTATCAACAACCATACCATGTTGTTATGCCTCCACCCATCAGTGGGCCACTGTCGGCACCCCCCATACACCCACCTATCCAAACAAGTTATGGTACCCCCTCTACCTCAACTTATAGTACTAGCGAAAGTGCCACACCTTTCTATCTACCTTACGGATCGTTACCCCCACAGAATTCGTACTTTCCATTTCCTGGTCCTCCACAACATATGGCTCCCCCAAATCCTCATGCTGGGGTGAATTTTGTTCAACCCTCTCCCATTCAACATTATCAAAATTTTGAACAGCTGAATACGACAAATCCAACCCACCCGTCGAATAATGCCAAAAAGAAAGGAAGAAACAGGAACAATAACAACCTAGGTCAAGGCAGGAATCCACCCCAGTAGAACCAACCTACTGGGGGCAACTAGAACCAAGGGAATCAGAACCCGCAGGGGGGAAATAACAACAGGTGTCAAGGGAGAAATAACAATACTATTAAAACCAACTTCCCTTGTTCCCTTTGCGGTGATTTCGGTCATTATACTCATCATTGCCCCCAAATCGCTGATTTTAAATGGCTGGAAGACTCAGGCAGTCTACCACATCCTCTAGCACCGCCTGCCCCTCAGCAGGCCCCACAACAATACGTACAACAACCCCCCCAGCCATGCTGCAGAACCCCATTCCACACCAAGGTGTGATGAACACCCAACAAGAGACACAGCCTACCCCACCATAGTTGAGATAATATCTCAATACTAACAATCCCGCAGATTGTACGATCCTCCTCACCAGTGAGGAAGAAATCCTTCTGCAAACACATAATCATCAATACCATGCACATGCTGAGTCTCCTCCCATTCCCCCAGAAACAATCCTTGCACCAACGGGACCCCCGTTGGTGATCCCTCACTCAAACGTAGAACCACCTCTTTGCATCCCTCGCATCCCATTGCAGAGGAATGTCCACAACCCCCAGGCTAGGGTGGCTCATAATTACAGTTTGGTCAATGACTTAGCACAATCCCCAGTTGCCATGTTAGTCTTAGAAGTCCTTCAGACTTTTCCCACTTAGCGGAAATCATTACTTTCCACCTTGGGGGTAGTCGACCCCGTGGATACTCGACTCATCACATTTGATCTTGACAACGAAGAACCTCGCCTTCCTTCTCTGATCTCTTTTCAAATCCCAGTGAAAATTTGGAACATTACAGTTCATCGATGCATCATCGATGAAGGTGCATCCACATGCATTATGTCCAAATCTGTATGGAAGAAACTTGGTTCCTCCGAACTCATACCATCTGCCATTACCTTATGAGATTATGATGGATGACCATCGTCTCCTGAAGGGCTCTTCCAAAATGTCCCCTTAGAACTCAGGGGAAAGACCATTCTCATCAACATTGAAGTTATCAACGCCCCACTCGATTATAATATCGTGTTCGGTCATAGCTACATGTATGCTATGAAGGCAGTTTCCTCTTCCGTCTTTCGACTGATGATGTTCCCCAATAATGGGAAGATCATTACCATTGACCAAGTCTCACATTACGAGCCTAACCCTTCTGCCAACATTGATAACATTCTCCCTCTCATCCACACGAGTCATGATGCATACCCACTCATCGAAATGGGTCCCAAAATTTTTAAAGACCCATCATTGTTAGGAACTTACCATGGTGCACCACCGCTCCTTCACCCTTCCAATCAGGTATGCGTTGTATCATCCAACAGAACTGACATTGAGGATACCCTTCCTCCTAGGGAGGCTTCTATCATATCTGACGTCCCACTAGTCGCAGAGCTTACCCCTCACAAGCCTCCTACGAACTCATTGACTCCACCAGTCCATGACTTCACCTCTCCCCAAGGCCATATCCCAGTTTGGGAGACAGTTCCCCAAGCCATTACTCAAATCCCCTTCTTTTACCCTCCACCATGCGTACAAGCTTTCCAAGTAGTTGCAACGCTTACCCTCCCTAATATGGTGTTAGCAATTCCACTTTGGTATTTACATCCACCAAATATGGTCCCTCGACCATCCCTTCCTCCCTAACCGGAAGGAATCCCAATGACGATTCCCATAATAACTCCCACCATACCCTCTACACCCCCACTCACTACCTTCCCTGCCATAGCTGGGGGTAGGCAAAAGAAGAAGGAGCCCATAGCTCCACTTCCCCCGCACATCCAACCTCCATGCACGTTATGTGAGAAAGATGGACACCAAACCAATAACTACCCATCTCTACTTGAGTTACGGAACCTGATTCCACTCAATCAAACACCATCAATGCTCACCATTATAGCAAGTACTACCACCACCGCCCCTCACTCAAGTAGTAAAGGGTTGTGAACCAAATTCGCTTGCGCTATATGTTCAGAATATGGCCATTATACACACCATTTCCCAGCACTGCCATGCTTCTGAGAGACATTAGCTGCAGTACACCAAAGCTTCCATAACGAACCTAACCCTACATCATCCCTCCCAAAAATCACTGACATCCATTATGTCACAACTTCAGTCAATGAACGTATGAGATGCCCCTACTCTCTATGTGAATCCCTCGATCATTTTACATATCAATGTCCTATGATCATTGAATACAGGAAACACCAATTGACCCTGATTCAAACCCCTACACCCCCTACCGAATCAATGGTTGAACTTACCTCATCACTCGAGATCCTTCATATCATTTCTCTCGAACCCGAGGCACTCCCGATGCCTCTGTTGTTTTTGGATGACTTATCCGAGGATTCACCCCCAAATCCCCCCAATTCTCCCATTCAATTCCCTATGGAAATTTTACATCCAACTACAACTAGTACTCCTCAGTACTTCGATATTTGGTTTGTGTCAAGTGAACCATTGAAATCTCATTGTGTCGTTCCCCCTGCTTCTTCTTCATCTAAAGACAACCACACGGCGGCAATCACCAATATCGCTCTTTTAGACCCCTTGTATTCCTGCCAATTTCACTATGATGAGGACATACTCAAGGAACTAACCACTCCCGGCTGCCCCTAGGATGCGCTACATCATAGAGAGCTCTTCTTTTCATAGGAATCCTTCACGCCTCCTAACCAACACCCCATATATGCAGTCGAAACCAAGGATTTTATCCCACCAAGGGATATCGACTAGTTCAACAACCCCACCCTCCTGCCCCTGATGCTTTTGAAGAAGGAAACATGGCCAACATTTCCCTGACCATCAAAATCGATATTTCCATAAAAAATGGATTCATGTAAGAAATCACCATTGTATCCGCTTGCACTCCTCAAGAAATCACCACATATAAAGCCCTGTTCCAAGAATATCAGGATATTTTTGCCTGGTCATACACATAAATGACTGGCCTTGATCCTTCTATTGTCAAACATCGCATCGACACCTAGCCTAACATTACCCTAGTTCGTCAAAAATAGCAACCGCTACACCCATCCAAAGAAGAGGCCATCAAAGCCGAGATTGTCAAATTACGCGCGGCTGGGTTCATCTACTCCATCGCCTATACATCATGGGTTTCCAACCCTATACCCGTTAACAAAAAACAGGGCACTATCCGCGTCTGTACGGACTTTACAATCTCAATCACGCATGTCCCAAAGACAACTTTCCAATTCCTTTCATCGATCAAATTATCGATGACTGCGCAGACCATGAGGCTCTATCCTTCATGGATGGTTTCTCTGGTTATAATCAAATCCAAATCCACCCAGTCGATCAATACAAAACCGCATTCACTACCCCTTGGGGTAATTTTGCATATCGTTTTATGCCTTTTGGCTTAAAGAATGCTGGCACAGCTTTCCAATGGGCTATGACATACATCTTTCACGATCTGGCTCATATCATCCTTGCATACTTGGATGACCTCACTGCTCGATCCAAGAAACGCACCCAACATCTTGATGATTTACAGATCATCTTCCAACGGTGTCTTCAGTAGAACATCTGCTTGAATCCACTCAAGTGCGTGTTCTACCTCACTACGGGGCACCTCCTCAGATTCATCATTTCCCAGAGTGGTATTACCATGGACCCCCTCAAAGTCCAAGCCATCACAAAAATTCCACCTCCCCGGAATTTACATCAACTACAGAGCCTACAAGGAAAATCTAACTTTCTACGGTGATTTTTCCCAGACTACGCCACTCGCCCACACGGTTTCCTTCGTCTACTACGCCACGAAATCCCATTTCAATGGGATGAACATGCCCAAAAACAATTTTACGATCTTAAAATGGCACTGTCTAACACCCCTTTAATTAGTTCACCCGACTATAATCGCGACTATATCCTCTACATATCAGCATCAGTTGTCTCAGTAGCAGGAGTTCTCGTTCAAATCGGTGATGACGATCATGAGCATGTCATTTACTACGTTAGTAAAAACCTCTCAGGGCTAGCCTTGAAGTATAAACATGAAGAGAAAGTAGCCCTTCTAGTCGTCCTCGCAGTTCAGAAACTTCACCATTACATTCTGCTTCGCATGACTAAGGTTGTAGAAGATTCCATCCCTATGTAATACTTGCTCAATCGTTGGCAAATTAATGGAAAATTTGCCCGATGGATCGTTATCCTTCAGGAATACAATCTTGAATTCTCAACACCCAAGAGAAAGAAAGCTCTTGTCCTCGCCAAACTTGTCACGACCTTCTCCCTTGATACTACTAGTGCCCCTGTCAATACCGACTTCCCCGACGAACATCTCTTTTACATCACTTCGAATGATCCTTGGTACAGTGACCTCCTCATCTACCTCTGAACCCAAAAGTTCGGTAACCACCTCTCATGAGATGATCATCGTCGTGTTTTCCACCAAGCCCCCCGCTATCTCCTCATCGGAGATATCTTGTATTGGCAATGGGTCAACGCCATACTTCATCAACGCTTGACTATTGATGAGGTCGATAGAGTCTTGAATGACTGCCATAGTGGCGCATTTGGGGGCCATCTTTCGGGAATGTCCACTGCTCAGAAAATCATCTGAGCAGGTTATTTTTGGCCTACATTGTTTCACAATTGCATTCATGCCATGAAGCGATGCGAGAAATGTCAGATTTATGCCAACAAAGCATGAGCACCACCTGCTCTTCTTCACCCAATCATTACTGTCAGCCCCTTTTGTAAATGGGGCATCGACTTCATGACTTGTAATCCCTCATCTAGCAATGGACACAAATACATTGTTGTCGCAGTCGATTACTTCAAAAAATGGGCGGAAGCTATGCCCACCTTCAACAATACCGCTGACACTGTAGGGTGTTTTTTCTTTAATCATGTCATATCTCGCTTTGGAGTACCACTGCAACTAGTTTCTGATCACGGGAAACACTTCGAGAATGAGATTTTCGTCAAAATCTCATCTCGGTTAGGATTCTCCCATGAGTTTACCTCACCATATTACCCTCAATCTAACAGACAGGTCGAAGAAGTTAACAACGTCCTCAAGACGATGTTATAGTGCACATTAATAAACATAATACCAATTGGCATCATATGTTATTTTCCTCACTATGGGCTTATCGTACAGCTGTGAAAATGGCCATTGGTTTCACACCATTTCATCTAGTCCATGGGGCCGAGGCCACTCTTCCCATCGAGTGCGAAATTCCCACCTTACGCACTGCAATTGAGCTATTACCCGACACTGCTCCAATGGAGTAGCGCTCGCTGACCTTAGAGTCCCTGGCTGAAGATTGTCGATCTTCATTATAGAACAATGAGGCAGCTAAAAAATGGTCGAAGGCCACCTTCGATCGCCACGTCAACCTTCGCTCATTTCATGAAGATGACCTCATCCTTGGAAATTGGGTGACATGGCCCCAAAGGTCGAGCAACTACTATGACGGTTTCAATGCTCATATCTGTTGTACTTG
Organism: Picea engelmannii; assembly: GCA_009831015.1. Classification (NCBI taxonomy): domain Eukaryota; kingdom Viridiplantae; phylum Streptophyta; class Pinopsida; order Pinales; family Pinaceae; genus Picea; species Picea engelmannii. The sequence continues at coordinate 1,059,392 of ML780670.1, forward strand.
ATTTTCCATGCTATGGCGCACTGACGTAACTCATTTAAACTGAAGAGGAGCAGCAGCGTGGAAAAATACATCGTAGGTCATTCAAAGGGGAAACTGGGATCACGTAAGTATTAAATAATTGAGACTAATGAGCTCCACAAGTATGCATCGGTCTATTATGTTTGTTTGTATCTTATATTATATTACTTTATCACTAAACTATCTCAAACCTAATTGCAGGAAAGATTCCCCGATTACTAAACAAGGCTTGCTTTGTGATCTCGTCGAGGAACGTGAAAGAAACATCGAAGTAGAGTCAAAAGAGCGATGAAATATATTGGGCTCCCCGAGTTAGACACCCTCGATAAATTTACCGACCTGAGTGATGTGGTCAAGTTGCATACCGAACAAGACTCGCTACAGACCGAAGAGTTCACAAATATAACCGATGCGAGGCCATGGCAAGTGCAACAATTTGCAGAACATCCAATCAGAGCCCAAACGATGCTACAATAGTTGAATTCCATTTTAGTAAAGTACCAGGCACATGCAATGGACATCAGGGGAATATATGCAGTAATGAGTAAGAGCAATTATTTATGTTTTCAAGTTATATGGTGCAATGTTTTGATGTTCTTTGCTTTAATGATGAAGAAATCGTTGTGTTATTATGTGATGAATGGTTATGGTAGATGAATTATTTTGGTTTCCATTATCTTATTACATATGTTCTTTCTTTCTGATAATTATTTTCTCAGACAATAATTGGGTGCTCACATGGTTAGTGTATTAGTACTAGGCCTATGGTATAGAATCATTGTCTGCATGTTTGAGCAACGGGTTATCCCAAGCTCAACCTCTTCCCCAGTGGTTAAAAATTAATCTTGTTTGTTGTCAAGTTGGTTTATACTGGCTTGCATCTCTCATACCAGCCCCACCCAAGAGAATATATTGAAAAAAACAATCCTAATTGAAGGAAGAGCCTTCACAAAAAAACACAAAGCCCATCGATAAATTGGCCAGATTGCAAGATCTGGAGAACCATTCCATCTTCAAATGCTGCTGAGTCTAATTGGGCATCGGTGGTGGGTTTGGTTCCTACTATTGAGTTAATGGATTTAAGATACATAAACACACTGGAAGGTAGATCTCGGGAGAAAACATGTCCAGTGAAGAAGGTTTATCCACAAACAAGGCTCTATTGTTTGACAGAACAAATTATGCCTTTTGGAGCATAAGGATGCAAACCTATTTAATGGCTCTTGGTTTTGATAGTTGGCAATGAGTCGTGACTGGATATACAACCCCAACAACTCCCCCAATGGATATGACAGGGAAGAAGCCTAGTGAAAACAATGCAAAAGCCATGAATTCCATCTCGTGCGATCTTTCAAAATCTGAGTTTGTTAAGGTCATGGATTGTAAATCGGCAAAATAAATTTGGGACAAGCTTCAAAATATCTATGAAGGATATGAAAAGGTTAATAAGGCAAGGCTCTAAACCCATATAACATAGTTCAAGAATCTAAAAATGAAAGATGAAGAAAATGTTGCAGCCTATCTCCTTAGTGTGGATGAAATTTTCAACACCATCAGAGGACTTGGTGAAACGGTTGAAGAACCAATGATTTTACAAAAGGTTTTAAGGTCATTCCCCTTAAGATTTGATGCCAAAGTTTCCACTATTGAATAAATGAAGGATCTTGATAAATTGACAATGGATATATTCCATGGGATTCTCACTGCATATGAAATGACGACTGAAAAAGAAAAGCCATCAAAGAAATAAGCAACTTTCAAAGCCTCAAAGAAGATGAAGAACAAAGAACACAAATAAAGTGATTGTTCCAGCTATGAATCATATGCAAAGGAAGCACATTTTGTGAGAAAACTCAAAAAGGGATCTAGAAAATACAAAGGTAAGCTACCCTTTAAATGTTTTAATTGTGGAAAAGTAGGACATTTTGCTGCTAATTGTCCATGTGAAAAGGATGAAAGTAGTGATGATGAAGATGACAATAATGTAAATAAAGGGAGAAAACAACATCAACAAAAAAATAACCACAAACAAGACAAGCATGAAAAGAAGAACTCTTATAGGTAGAAGAAGAGTCTCTACTCAAAAGGGGTTAGTGACTCATCTGAAGAAAGAAGTGAAAGCCGTTTTGATAGTGATAGAGAAGATAATCTCTTTATAGAAATTGAAACAAAGATTGATGAAGACAAAGGGAAAGAAATGATGGATTTAGAATACGAATAAAATATTGAAACAAATGGGGAAGTGGATCTTGAAGAGGAACTCATGTGTGCCTTAAGAAAAATAAATAAGCTTAGGAAAAATAATTTGAAACAAAAGGAGAAGTTGTAGAAATATGAAGAAGATGTTCATGATTCAAAAGTCAAAATGTCACAAAGACTTGAAGAAACATAAAATACGATCATGAACCTAAAGGTTCAATTAGAAGAGGCAAGAAGGATATAAGAAGTGAGAATCCCACTGGAAGAAAAGGAAGAAAACTGTGAAAAGCTAGAATTTGAAATAGTTTCCTTAAGAAAGGAACTAGAGAAAACAACTATTAGTTGAATATAAGCTTAAAGTTTGAAAAGAGTACTAAAACCTTAGATAATATCATCAATTTCCAAAGATATCCATTCATTAATACTAGTCTTGTCTATGATAAGAGTTAGATGACCACCAAAGAAGATTCAAAAGCTACAAATCCACTGAAGAGAGTAAATGAAGGAAAATATAAAAGCTATGTTGATGTACTCAAAAGCTCCATCAATGATGAAGACAACAGGAAGAAAAAAAATGTTGTTTCTTAGAAAATTGGCATTCCTTCCAAAGACAATAAGGGTTGATTCAGACCGTTTGTTCATGTAGTTATTAGTTGCAAGTGGGAAAGATTAGTTTCGACCATCTGTGTAGAAATAACAACTCATATAGAGGAATATTTAGGGCTAAGGTTGAAGTATGGGGTACTAATAAATAAGATGAAGGTGCTAGGGGACAAGGTCACACCAACTAGAAAAAATCGGAGGGCACTAAGGTGAAGGAACACACTAGTAAAAATATCATTTGTAGGCCTATCACAATCATTCACTGCACCAAACAAAGCCCATATGTTGCTCTTATAATTATGAAATAGAGCCAGAAAAAACAACTCGCCATGTTGTAGATCGAGTTTATCCTATCTCCATATTGGGATAAGGTAGAAAGGGCAGTGCTAAAATATCTTTCCCACCAAGGCGGCCTCACATGACCCGATACCAAAATTCTTTTTTTGGATATTGGTTTTGTTGTAATATTTTTGGTCATAAAGCAATAGATTGTAGAGCACATGCTAGAAATAATTATGTGTGGAACAAAGATAGAGGTACTTATGGGTTCTCAAACAAAAACTATAATTCATTTTCCCCTTTATTTGATTACAATGTTGTATGTTATAAGTGAAACACGTATGGACACATAACATGTTTTTGTAGAAGTGGCCTAGCAAAAACTTCTAGAAAAAACAAGGAAGAAGATACCCTTTCCAAACAAAAGAGATTACCCACAAGAGTTTGGAAAAGGAAGCATAAGCAAGAAAAGCAGAAGGAGGAACTTATGTTTTTGCAAACTTCCCTTCATGCTCAAAACAAAGGAAACCAATGGTACATTGATAGTGGATTCTCAAGCCACATGACAAATGATGACAATAAGTTTCTCACTTTGAAAGAAGTTAACAAAGGAAGTGTGAAATTTGGAGATAATGCTACCACAAGGATAGCTGGAAAAGGTCTCAGTCTCAATAATGGAAAGACTAAAATATAAAATGTCTTGTGTGTTGAAGGTATGAAACAAAATCTCCTCAAGGTTATTCAAATGTGTGATCAAGGACACAATCTCACATTTCATTCTCAATGCTATGAGATAAGGAAGAAAGGCTCAAAACAATTAGCGGAAAATTCTTATAGAACATCAAACAATATATATATCCTCAATGAGATCCACAAAGAAAAGTGATATATGGGAAAAATAGATGAAATATGGTTATGGCATAGAAGAATAGGCCATATGAACTTTGACAATATAGTAAAAATAAACAATAAACAAGAAGTGGGAGACATTTCAAAGATTGATAAACCTCCAAACAATCTTTGCAAGCAATGTCATCATGGGAAACTGATCCAAAAAGGATCCAGAGAAGGATAAGAATAACTCAAAACTCACAAAGGCAACTCAGAATGCTCAGAATGGCTCCAACAGATAGAGAAAGGGAAAAAATTCAAAGTTCCCAAAACTCAGTTAAAAAAAATGATCGCGAAGAGTGCATCGCAAGCTTTCTAACGACGCAAACAGCTTGTCAAACAAAGTTACGGTTTGAAATATATCCACGGTCAAAGTTGTGGTCAAACATGGCCAATCAGTAGGGGACACATCATCATCTGTACTGTTGACGTCAACAACTGACAGGGAAGGGTTAGTTCATCGTATGAGATGCTGACTTTAGCATGCCACATGGTAGAGCCAGAGCCTGTCACATGTCACCCGACATTGGACTTTTCAGGGGTCCAAGTGGACCAATAGAAAAGTTCCACGTGGCACCCCCAGGAGATTCCATGTGGCACAATCCGGGAAGCACCACGTGTCAATATGGAATGACTGGGAAACATGTCACCATACAGGTGGGCATATCAGTGGCCACCACATGGCCCAATCATCAGGTGACACATGGAAGCCCGAGAAATGTTCAATGTTGAACCGTGAATGAGTTTGGTTTAAAAAAAAGGATGGCGGGTTTGCTAAATCTGGCGGACCGCACCAATGTTAGAAGCTTCGATATAGGATCAACTATACTTGGTGGGGCATCCAAATGGATATATATATATATATATATATAACAAACAACCACTCAAAAATGGAGTCCGGTGGGTTCAACCCCAGAACCTCCGCCTAACCCAACGCTCTAATAACTCCTCCATAAATAGTGCGCCACACAATGTTGCTTGGCTTATCCATTGGGTTTATTACTTAAAAACATCAATCTGACCAAAGACAGGGAAGAGAGGTGCGACCGTACCGTATGACCATGAGCATGGATTACGAGGCATAGTTTGTCATAATTGCAGGTTGCAGAGGGCACGAAAACTGAGACAAATTTTCTCTTGGGCCTAAGAGTGCTAGAGTCGGATCAGAGAGTGGACACAATAATTTTTGGGTAATTTGATGCCACAAATCCAGTGGTGATGTTTGTTTTCTGATCTGAGCATTATTTCTGCAGCTTGATTTCAGAATGATGCATATTCATGTATTTGCAAAATTCATTTGTTGAGTTAATGAAAGAGCCTACCCATTTGAGAGAAGGACTCAGAGACGTAGTCTGCCAAGGACGAACTCTGTTAACAAGTTTTTGTGTTCACATCCGATGCTTATGTCTCTTCATTTTTAAGTTTCCCCTTCTTTAATGGTGCACTTTAATTTATGCTCATTCAATACAATTATTTATAAGTCACGATGAAAAGATCTCGGATCATGTTGGTATCAGAGCAATCATCTTTGAATTGAATTGTTGAGTGTGAATGATTACTAGGTCCAAGCATAAGAAGGTTGAAGGAACTCTAAATACTTTCAATCTCGAAGTTGGTCATGTATCCAGAAGGAAGAAAATGTCAAAAGAGGACAAGTGTGATGAACAGGAGAAAAACTTTCACATAGTATTTTATTGCATGTCAGAAATGGTTGAGTAAATGTATGGAGATTACGAGAAGAGGATGCTTAGGTAAATCAAGGGGCTGGAGGATATCCTCCTAAGCCTACGTATTCACCTTCAAGTTCTAGTTCTTCTTCCTCTGAGCATTCTCATCATTCTAGCCATAAAGCCTCTTTTAATAAACCATTATTAAATATTGATGTAAAATTTACTTTACCTATGTGTTAGCACTAGAAGTCACCTCAATATTGCATTGGAGGTAAGACCAGTACCCATTAGGGTTTTATGTCACAGGTTGGTTTTAAAGAGGTCAAATGAGCGTAGAGTCAAGATGATATCGTTTTAACTCAGAAAACTGGACTGGTATGCACATGCAGGTGAGGTCTTAATTAACTTCAGTCAGTAAGTTGGAGTAAGGGTGAATAGAGGGAATACTTTGGTGAGGAGAGTATAGAGTTATGCCGTAGACATCAGGTCTTCCAACAGCCTAAGGAGGAAAAGCTTCAAATACAAGATCCTCTTGGATTCAAAACTTCAAGAAACTGAAGAACATAAATAACAACACTGCAATCAAACGTACATTACCATACAGTCAAAACAATCCATGTGAATCCTTCAATCATGGACACTTTAGTATCAGAGGCAAATAAGATGAAAAATAAGATGAATTTCATTAAACAAGAAATCTTTGATCAAAATACATAATCAGAGAACCAAAGTTCTTCATCGAAAGTTTACAATACAGGAGCACTACTCAACCATTGACCATAACAAAATACTAAAACTACCTATATATACTTAGAAATGCTGCAACCACTAGGAGCGTGATTAGACCATTGCATTTAAAGGCTTTAGTCGGTGCCTGCTCTATCAGACTGTGCAGGTTTTCTCATGTCAGACGTGAGCCAAGCGCATCTATGTGCTTTTACAGGAAAAATCGCCCATAAGGAAGCTTCAGATTGTTAGTGTGCCTTCATGGCTGCGCTTTGCAATGCTTTCCATTTATGGGGTGAGACGAGGTCTCAAATTCCACTCGAATATTCAATAACTACCTTCATTGGGATCAGTACATGGCCTGACACTCATGAATTTTTCTAGGCGGTGTCATACGAATTTTTTGAGTCAATCTCGATGTCTCGAGGCCAAGCAGATATTCTTATGTGACCAATATGGATGCTTTCGATCTTTGGCACAACTCCTCTCCATCGATCCATATTCAATGTGACCTAGGGCCATGACCCTACGTAATTACGTGATTGTGGGCATGACCAAGGGTGGTTTGAAAGAAAACCACTTTTGTCCCTGCAATCCACCACCTTTTCCACGTATTACTTTTGCCAAACCACGGTTTCAATTATGGGACCACTCAAGAAAATTATCGCCCAAGCACGTCACATTCCCGCAATGGACTGTGGTCATCAATCTTCTGATCTTGGGTGAGAATTTACGATCAATGGCTCAAATCTTCCCTCTTCAGATCAATGGATAAGATCTTCCCTTTTCGAATCGGACGACCGAGATCCTCTTCGGGACTTCGAGCACTTCGACCGCTTTGGGATTTCAGACACTTCGACACTTCAAACATTTTTATCTGAACGCTATTCTTTGACGCTTCTTGTGTAGGCCACGAACTTGGACAATCTTCTTCCCTTGACAAGTATATGTGATAACATTATGTTTAATGGAAATGCTAATCCTGAAAATCAAGATAATTGGATCCAACAGGTTGAAGTGTATTGTCGTGTCCAACATATTGATGAAGAGGAAGTTAAAGTGCAACTGGCTTCTCTTTGGTTGGAGGGCACCACTCTCCTATGGTGGGAGAGAAAGCTTTAGGATAGAAGAAAGTGTGGTAAGCTTCTTTCCTCATGGTCGGAATTTAAATTAGCGATAAGGAAGCAATTCTATCCATTAGAATATTTACATAAAGCAATGATGGAATGGAAAACTTTAAGGCGAATTAAAGGACAAATTGTACAAAGTTTCACAGAAGAATTTAGGAAGAAATATCTTGCGTTTAACATTCCTTTGGATTCTTACGAGAATTTAATGAAGTATATTGGCGCACTTCATAGTTATATTCGACATACTTTTCTCTTGTTTAACCCCACTAATCTTGACGAAGTTTGTATGCAAGCCACTCACCTTGAGAACAGGGGGAAACATGTTCAAGAAGATCCCACAAATAAACCTTCCAATTTCCCACATAAAACTTTTAAGAAGTTTAAAAGGAAGGACAAGAAGACCGCTACAGTGACGAGAGAAGGAGTAAAAACATCTTGCACTCATTGCAAGAAGAGCGATCACGATGAGGAACACTGTTGGAAACTGCATCCGAAAAAGAAACTAAAATATTTCGGTGGAAATGGGAAGACAAAGACCATTGCTACGGTACATTAAGATCTTGGTTTCGATTCAGGAGATGAAGGAAAGATCACAACAGTTGGAGTACAAGGTAAAGATTCTCTTCATGCTAGTTATAGTTCCAATGAGGAATCTCATGTTGATGAATGAAAAAGGAATGAGTTATTTCATATAAGAGTTTTATCTAAACATACTAATATAGATACACTATTTGATCTGGGTTCCCAAGTAAACTTAATATCTAAAGCACTTGTTAAGAAAATGGGTCTTGAAACGAAACCACATCTGAAACCTTATCCTCTTGGTTGGGTATGTGACAAAACAAAACTTAATGTCACTAAACAATGTAGGATCAGATTTGCTATTGCTTCAAAATTGATTGATGAAGTTGATTTGGATGTTGTACCACTTGATATATCTGGTTTAGTGTTGTGAAGTCCTTATCTTTATGATAGAAAAGTAGTCTTCTTTCGACATGAGAACAAATACCACCTTACTAAGGAGGGAGTGGAATATATTGTTACTGCTCATAGCATGAGAGTAAATACAACACTTGTTAGTGCAAGGAAAATGAAAAGACTCATAAACACTAATAAGAGATATGTACTCATGGTTGTCAGAGAGAAAGATGTCGGGACATCCGATGCTTTCCAAGGGTGTGATCCATATCATAAAAAGGAATTAATTGATCTTGTTTCTAATTATGATGATATTTTTCAGGAATCATATGGATTACCTCCTAAGAGGGAAATCCAACATGAGATACATCTTCAGCAGTATTCTCCTCTTCCTAATGGGGGCATGTACAAAATGTTAGTTGTGGATATTACAGAGATCAAGAAGAAGGTACATGGCTTACTGGATCAAGGGGTCATCAGGCCCAGTTCATCTCCTTGTGGTTCTTCGATCGTGATGGTGCCAAAGGAAGATGGCACATGGAGAATGCGTGTCAATTACCGGACCTTAAATCACTTAGTTATAAATGAGATAATAGATTAATATTTATTGTTCAATTTATTTAAGGGAAAAATAAATTAGACACATGTTTCTTCTTGACTTTTCAACACTTGGTTTATCCGCCGGGTTTATTACTTAAAAAAAACAGTTTGCCCAGAGTGAGAGAGGAGAAGCGCGACTATACCGTATGACCATGGGCACGTATTATGAGGCAAAGTTTGTCATAATTGTAGGTTGGAGAGGGCACAAAAACTGAGACAAAATTTATCTTGGGCATGGGAGTGCTAGAGTGAGATTGGAGCATGGATACAGTCATTTTTGGGTAATTTGACGCCACAAATCTAGTGGTGATGTTTTTTTTCTGATCTGAGCATTATTTCTAGAGCTTGATTTCAGAATGATGCATATTCATGTATTTTCCAAAAACAATGTACAAGTCAATGATTGGCAAATTGCTATATGTGACGACATCAATGTTGGACATTATGCAATCAATATGATTGGTTTCATGGTTTCAAGTTGCGCCAAAATAAACTCATGTACACGTAGTAAAAAGAACATTCAAATATATAAAGGGCACCTTAAACTTCGACTTGTGGTTCTCAAGAGGTGAATATTTTACTCTAACGACATCTATGGATGCATATTGGGCAGACAATGTTGATGATAGTAAAAGTACAAGTGGACGAGAATTCTTTCTGAGAAATATTCTAGTGTCTTGGTTGAGCAATAAATAGTCTTTAGTTTCTCTATCTACAACAGAGGCCGAGTATATAGGGGCGACATCATGTTGCACACAAGTTCTTTGGATGAAACAAACATTAATAGATATTAAGGTAGAATATGATCATCCAATATCAATAATTTGTGATAACACAAGTGCAATAAATATTTCAAAGAATCATGTTATGCATTAAAAAAAAAGCATATTCCAATCAAGTATCACTTCTTAAGAGAACAAGTAGTAGAACAAAATGTCAAGTTGGAATATATTACAACCAAAGAGAATATTGCGGATATTTTCAAAAAACCCCTTCCCAAAGAGACATTTGAATATCTCATACAAAAATTGGGAGTGATGTCCATCTCATCTAGTCACTAAGTACTTAAGGAAAAGCACAAGCTCAGAGGGATCACCCCTTTTCCATTCATGTCAAAGGGGAAGTATTGCAATAAGGGGGAGAATTCTTTCTATTCATGGCGGATTATGTATTTCGTCACGGGATTGCCATCAATAAAAAAGGGGGAGATTGTTGAACATATTTTCATTGATATTGTAACATCCATAGTTTCAATCCCCGTGAATTATAATGTAATTGTGTAAATGTGAATTTGGTTGGTGAGCCGATGTGTTGGGGCAAAGAGCCCATATGAATTTAATGTGGTCAGGGGGCGAATTGTATATTATGTACATTCAAATAATTAATAAAAATAGTAATCGTTGGTTGTGACATGAGAAGGATGAAAATGATTGGGGGCTATGATTCCACAAGAGAGAGGGTTCCAAGGGGTGGATATTCATGGGTATTAATCCAACCCACATTTCCTGAAAGTATTATCATTTTGTAAGCATTTTATTTTGTTGTTAAGTATTCTCAAAGCCAATCATTAAACTCATGTAAGAGGTGGGTGTGAGGAGTCACATCCCATAGTTATTTAGAGCATGGGGTTGAAGTACAATCAACATTGGGCAGAGTGAGCAGTCAACTGACTAGAGGAAAAGGAAATTCTAATGACCAAAGACGTTAGTTTTTACATGTAGATTTTGAGTAGCAAGAGAGGAGAAAAGTGTTGGAAAGAGAACCAACCATGTTATGCTTGAAAGAAACCATTATTGAGTTGTCTATATGTTGGGAAATGTGGCCCGTGTTCTTGTAAGAATAGACCATGTGCCTGTGGTGGTATGTTTTTATGGAGGAAATGGCTCTAGATACTTGTGAAGGTTGTTGTTAGCACTCCTAGAGTAGATGGGAGATTCTTGGTCAAACGGGTGCACTGGAGCCTTGGAGGGAAGTGGGAAGGCCCGAAGGATTGTGTTCAATGAAGGGGGATCCCATTCCTTGGGTTGTGCAGGTTGTGGATAGCCTAGTGGAATCGGAGTTTTTGGCTATTGTATGTGGAGAGTGGATGACCAAGAGGGACAAATATCCTTGTGGACTCATAGCCTCAGCTCAGGGGTGGCCTACTATTGACAGAAAAATGAACAATTGCACCTGTGGATGGGAGGTTCATCCTTTGTATGCATCCAATTGGTTATATTTTATAAACATACAAGTGTTTTGTTGTTTTATTATGATTATTTCATTGTGTAAATGAATATTTGAATGTTGTGCATTTGTTGTGTTATTACTGGATGCAATCAAGTTTTTAATATATTATATTAAATGGATGTTAAATTATGGGCCTACTTCCCCTTGGTTTTATGTTATATGTATAGGGCATTTTTAATTTGTATTTAGCAGGCTAGGTCAGTTTTTGTAGTGACAAGACTCAACTTGGAGGTTGGGTATGTTACAAATGTTATGCTAAGGAATTTGCAAGGGGGATCAACCCAATATTCACACACACACACACACATATATATATATCTATGTGTGTATAAGTATAATAAAAAAGGGGTGCACATGAAAAAGTAAAAAATGAATTTTACTAGTATATTTAAATGTGCACGTAAAAAAGTCAAAGAAATATTTTACAATTGGTTTTACCATTGGTGGTTTCAAGCCCATGGTATGTGCAGAGGTGAAATAAAAAGAATTAATTATTTAATTAATAAATCAACACATCTCTTCAAAATGGGTCATGATGATGTATATAAATAAATGTAATATTTGAAGAGGAGCGTGTGTCATGAACTGAAATGTAATATTTGAAGAGGAGAATATGATATGATTAAATATTGGATATTGTTCCAAAAGGAGAGAGTGACAAAGTATGCAATGAAGAAGAATATATATGTGACGATCTAGAGAACAGATCTCGTGAAGGAAGATCTAGCAAACAAATGTCATGAAGGAAAAAGTAGTGAACAAATATGGTGAAAACATAAAAAGTGAACAAACTTGATGAAGGTAGAAGTAACAAGCATATATGGTAAAGGTAAAAGTAGTGAGTAGACATGGTGAAGGAAATGTGAATGTTCATAATCTTTTGAAGAAGTTATATTGTAATTGAGGGTTGGTCCCGCTCAAACAAAGAGATTGACATCTCTTGCTAAGTTGGTGCTTAATGGTGGGAATTGGTGTCTCCAGTAGGTTGGTGCCTACAAAATTATAAAGAAAATATTTTTTGGTTTTATCTCGAAAGGGTTTCCATGTAAATTCTATGTATGGTGGTTAATCTTATATAAAATTTATTTCTTATGGTCGATGGGTATTTAAATAAATAAAATATTGTCTTATACTGACTCACCCCCCTCTCAATATAAGTGTGTGCTCAATAGATAATGCATGCAGGGATATGAGTGGTTCTTCATGAGTAAATGTAGGTTTGATACCGGCCTAAGTTTGAGTGTTGGTGTCTTCAACCTATAACTCCAGTGTCTCTTTGGTGGTCATGTATTTGGTCAGGGATGGAATGGTCATATCAATTTGAAGCAATTTTTGTTCTTTACACTAATGACCTAGAGCACAATTTTCACCACAATTATAGAAGAGTCCATGTCTTTGGTGGTGTACCATTTCTATCGGAGACAATCTTTGTACTTTCAAGGGATGAGTAGGAGTTGTGCTTAGGGAATTATCTTGGGGATGATGAGTGCAGGAAATGAAGAATATTTTTTTTGTTTTTGCATTGATCACCATCAATGCCTCTAAGGCCCTTTAAGTTGCTTCTAACCATGTAGTAGGATGTTGAATTTTGAATTGTTCTTGAGTCTCCTCCTCAAGGTCACTAATGAAACATTCTTTATAGAAAGAATCTGTTAAGTTCTCTGTATGGATAGCTAATTTCTCAAAGCCTTCCATAAAGTTTATGACTAATACTATTTGGCGTAACTTGGTAAGCCACCCCAAATAATGAGTACCTCTCTTGAAACATGCCTGGATAGCTTTAAAAAAATAACTCCAGACGATGTATCCCACATACTAAGTTATTTTATTCCATTCCGACCATTGCCATCATTCTAGATTTAAATACAGAACCTCCACATTAAGTTTCATCATGTCATCAGTAATGCCCAAGAGGGAAAAGTAATGTTCCATCTAGGTGACCTATATTGATGGGTGAATACCATCAAACCTACTTAGGTCTACCATAGGAGAGCGGTGCCATATGTTATTATCCATTGGTCTATTATTGTGCAAACTTGAAGAGGGTTGTGAGTGGATAAATAGTCATGAGTTAGAATTTTCTTTCTAGTGTGGCTCAATATGCTATGTGGCCTAGTGTTCTACTTATAGTATACCTTGAGATTTCATAGGTGCTAACTTCTCAGTCACACTTTGTGCCAAGTTGTCCAACTTCTCATCCAACTTATGATCCCAACTTCTTACAGGATGTTGAATTCCCTGAAGCTGGTCATTAAGACTCACGTATTAAGCCTCTAGTTGATCCAATCTACTGGTAGTAGAGAGGATGGCCATATTTTTTGGGGATTTGGTATGAGGTGGTACTGACGCACGAAAAATTCCCTTTATCAACAACAAGGGTTAATCCTGAAAATAAGTCCTAATTATACCTCTCACTGTTTGGAATAGGTAACCCATCCAGATTCTGGCTCGACTGCCATTTCTGGTTTTGAGTTTCACTGGTTACGACCTGGTCCATCGATGATGATTTATAAGCTAAGGGATGAAATGAAACTAATCTAATATGCATGCATCTGGACGAAAAACATAACTAGAAAGAAAACATAGAATGAACGTTCTCTTGTCAATGACCCGAGAAATAGTTCACACATAACATAAATAAGAATATGAATAAACAACTACAAACACATAATAGTCTATCATTTAAACAATAATTTACAGTCCTATGCCCATGAATTTACACAAATATTCCCCGAAGAACTAAAATAAGAATGTAGCAAACATACATAAGAATAGTCTACAATACAAAGTACATTCTTACACAACCCAAGTGTTGAGTAAAGCACAACAGAATAGTCCGCACATGTGCAACACAAGAATCATAGTTCATAAAATAGCTTGGCCAAGTAGGATTGTCCTCACTAAAGGTTTCAGTAATATTACATGAAAGCTCCAAGAGCTAAAATCCCTTTCTTTGGATACAATCCCCCTATTTATTGAAATTCAACTTGACTCTTGGCCTTTCGCCTGCCCCCCATGACCTTTCATTAACAAAAATTTCTCCTTATCCTCTTCAGAATGTTGAGCAAATAAGGAAAACATAAATGTTTATGATTTAATGTATTATATGCAGTTACATTTCGAATTTTTCTTTTAGTGTTGGCGGGACATTATAGATTTTCTCCATAATGCACCTCACCCACTGTGATGACTGGCCTATACACTGGGAAACTCTTCTCCCTCCAAGTTTGAGATTCAACCATCATGGGATTCATAATTCTTCTTCGACCATTTGAGTTTGATTATCTTTTTTTGCTCCTCTACTGTTGCGACAAATGTCATTTTTGTTGCTCTATCATCCTCGGCAGTAGATCTGATTTGCGAGGGTACTACTGCATAATGGTAGATTTTTGTGATGTGTAGCAACTTTGCTTTCATGTTTTTCTTCCTTGACACGCTGCTTATTTGGGTTGCTGAGTATGACCTTCTTTTAGCATTGGTATCTGACATCATTCAACATGCAATAGATGAGTGACCATAGAATAATATTGAAGTAAAATTTCAAAACCATGCATTTGAACCTATATAACTTAATACTATCTAAGTGAGAGTTCATATATTCTTCCCTGAGTTTTGTTGTCGATCCTCTTTTCTTGGTTGAATTGTTGTGTTCTCCAGGGCTGTTGATAATGTGATAAATATTAATCTTGAAAAAAGTGAACAATTTGTGAGGAATATCTTAAATCATGTAACTATGAAATTTTATATCATAGAAATACCTTTCCAATGGTATAAGGAACGTGTGAAATGGGTATTGGAGTCAAACGTTATGGCCAAAGTATGAAAGATAGTTTTGCAGGTTCCTCTCCTTGTATCGAAGCCAGATGAAAGATAAGCTCCGGTGTCTTAGCGAAGATGAAGTGATTAGCTCCGGTATGTTGGAAAAGACGAAGTGATTAGCTCTGGTATGTCGCCAAAGATGAAGCAATTATTCCTAAAATGTGTGTATCACTGAGGAATGGGTGATCTCCTTCGCTG
Organism: Picea engelmannii; assembly: GCA_009831015.1. NCBI lineage: Eukaryota > Viridiplantae > Streptophyta > Pinopsida > Pinales > Pinaceae > Picea > Picea engelmannii. Next base: position 1,074,672 of record ML780670.1, read on the forward strand.
GTGGAAGCGACGGTTGAGGCAAGTCTTAAAGCGTTTGAATAAGTTCCTTGTGTTGGTGTTAAAACTACATTGGATGGTTGAAGTATCTGAGCTTAGACCATGTTTCCATATTTTCGGTGTGCTATGTGTAGAATCGAATCGAGTTGATGCACATTGGTTCAGTTTCAAGGTCGCGTGAGAGTTTGATTAAAAGGAGATTTAATGTTTTTTAAAAAAGGTTTCCAATGGGGAGTTATTAAAATAAAAAAAGGTTAAAAAATATTTTTAATTGGGGGGTAGTTGTGAGCCCCCACCCTTTCACTCCAGGCATTTTCTAAACGTTCTACATTTTGGAATTTTCAGCGGAATCTAGTAATATAAATCTTGACAAAATCATGATTTTTTGTTATTTAAATTGCATTTTTGAATGCATAATTGGATTCAACATGATAAAAAACCTCTGGATCACTAGGATTATACACACTTAACCACTCTAATCTGCACATTCAACAATTTATTGCCAAATTTTGATCAAAATTAAACAAAAAATATCATCGAAAAAAAACCAAAACGTAGAACATTTACACTACGACTTTCACTCCACTCCACCTCAAAATATTTAAACAAAGTTTGGTCCAACGTATGCATAAAAGGGGGAGTGGTATGTCATGCGCCCTCCCTTTCAACCTTGATGTGCATGAACTATATACTAAGGAAGGAGGGGGGTTGCGGGTTGTGGTCCCCCCCTCCCTGTCTCTAACTCACGATAACCAAGCGCACGTTAAAACTATTGTGTATAAAAACCCCTCCCATATCGGTGTTAATACATCAAACTGTCGCAGTGTAAACCTCTTCCGTATCGACGTTAATACAACGCACTATGGCAGTGTATCGGGAGTGATTAACACATTGATAAAGGGTATCAGTGTGGATCTCAAGATGGACTATGATACGTGAAATGTCACTTGGTTTTGTTTTGCATGTAAGTAGAGGGGGTGCTCGTGGGGTTTGTTTACAAGCTCGTTGGGTAAGAGGAGGCGTATGGGTCAGGCCCTTCCCCTCCCACGTAACATGCATGCCTTTGAGGCGAACCCATGTTTGGCCCTTGGGCCCTCCCTTACATGTTGAATTCATTTTAATATGTTACTAAAACTTTTTTTAATTTGTTTTGTGATTAAATTAATCCCTTTTTTAATTTAAATTAAAACTTTTTTCTTTTAAATTTAAATATTTCTAATTCAAATTAAAAATTATTTGAATTTAAAATATTTAAACTTAAAAGAATTTCTATTAAAAGAACTTTCTTCAACTTAATTTTATGCATTTGCATGAAACAAAGGATGCTAACCAATTACCTTGTTGAAGGAGATTTTGACACTTCCAAACATGATTTTGAAAGCTCATAACTTGCTCATACAACGTTTAATTGAGGTACCATTTTTTGTGATGCGAAGGGCATAGGGAGACGTTTCCAGTGAGATAAATTATCATGCCATTCAAACATTCCAACAATGTCACAACTAATGAGGTTGACTTGGGTGAAAATTCGTTGGTGATCATTCTAACACTTCTCGGCTTCAGATTTCGATTATGTCATTTGCATTGGAATCGTAATCATGTAAATAATGCAGTTGGCATACTTTAGGGACGAAAAATACACTTTGACAAAAACCCAAAAATTGCAAGCAAAGGTGTTTTTTAATGAAAGTTCAGGTCCCGTTCTTGCTATTTCTTTGCCCGAATCCAATTCTGTCGGTTCATGTGTTATATGTGTTGTATAGGATCTTAATTCATCCATTGGAGATAAGTTCATTTGTCAGTGACTCATAAATATAATCTCCCTAAAACAACCAATTGATGTTTGGAGTGCTTAACACTGCTTAGGAGCTGGGAGGACCAATTCTTCTCTGAGGTGCAATTCAAATCTAGCGTAAGCCTTGTGGATGTTGCAATTAACCCACTTGATGATAAGAGACACTTTCATGATCAAGATTAGTCATAAAATCAAGAAGCGCAAAGTATAAAAGATGGTATAGTATGCATAATGAAAGATGTTGGCGACACAAACAAACTTAATCACAACTACAACATGATGTATATTAATCAAGGTAGGAAATCATTGATCAGTTAAGCATGGAATGCTTAATCATTGGAAATTATAGGAATCGGACTAGCGGGTGTAGGGAGAAGGATATGAACTAGAGGAGAATAGGAGAGGCCTCAAGATGAAAGCATCTTGCTGACACAGTCTATGTTGGGGAGGAAAGGAAGATCATTGTCGATACACTCAGTGTCAATGAGGGGTTGACATCTTTCTACTAGCATACCAACAACATAAGAGGGAAACTCACCAATAAGCAGTGTATCAGAGAGGAAGAGATGAATCCCACCGATACCTGACATATTGACGAGAGAGAGATGAACCTTGTTGATACACCATGTATCTAAAAAGATGTAGGGAAATCACCGATACACCTTGTATCGACAAAGATAAAATAATCTCATTGATACATAGTCTATCAAAGGAGATAGGGGGGAAATCACTGAAACATATCAATGGTCAAAAGAAGATGAAGCATCGATGTATTAGTGGTCATGAGAATATCATTTCCAATTGTATCGAAATCCATGAAATGATCGATGTTGATACACTAAAAAGTGGTGAAACATGTCTAAGTGTTGGCAATTCCTTCTTATCGGTGAAGAAAAACCAAAGTCATTGATATGAGATGTATCAATAGAGGAAGAAGGTTGTTCATCGATACATCTTGTATTGACGAGGGAAAGAAAATGCTCACATGATACATTGTGTATCGATGAAGAAAGAGTGAACTTACGAATACACCATGTATCGACAGTCCAACGTGATCTTAAGAAAATGGTATAGTATGGAGAGTGAGAAGAGAGTCTTGGGCTTATACATTTGCATGAGAGAGTCTAAGAGGTTTTTCAGTTTAAAATTTAGTGGGGGGGGGCAATTTCTCCATTTAGAGTAATGGTGAGTAGAAGAAATTAGGGAGGGTGTTGTGCAGGCACAACAATTGGTGACACACTCGACGAAGCCAAAATATCTGCTAGTCTTCCCTAACTTATGATAAAAAAATGTAGAGGTCATATAATTACTTTTAAGACTGAAAATTCTAGAATAAAAGTGTGACGGTTACCTGAAATATTCCATTGTGGTGGGCTCACTGGTGATTCTTGCATGCCATATAGTAGAGATTTTTTACTGTAATAAGAGGATGAATGATGGTGAGATTTATTTTCGTAACCTGCGTCGATGATTCAGGTTGGTATCTCCATCATGGGGCTGAGCCAATCCTTCTATGTGGATTCATAGCCCCGGTTTGGGGTGGTTTGTTGTTGAGAGGAACGGAATAACAAGCCTATGGTTGGGAGGATTGTCCCTTGTACACAACCAATTGGTGAAATTTGTGCATGAGATAAGTGCTCTATTACAATGTTTATTTCTTGTTAAATGTTGAGATTTATTTGTATGTTTTACTCTGTATTACAAGTGTTTAAATGTTGTTGTGTTTTCTTAAATTATCTACATTTGTGAGTTTAAAATATTCTGTTAGATACATGAGCATTTTTATCATGCTGCACACATGTAATTTTTAGTGGATATTAGAGTATTTTACACTTTTCTCGTAATGGGTACATTATATATATATATATATATATATATATATATATATATATATATATCAAGAACCATATCAAGGCAAGGTATCAAATACTATCATACATCAAGACATCCACCATGTGCATATATATCATGAATCATATCAAAAGCAAGGTATCCAATATTGTCATATATAAAAGAAAGGAAATATCATCATCAATATCCATAGCATAGACACATCAATGAGCATGTTAGAATGTAGGTATGTATCTAATATTAACCCTATCATTAAGGGCTAGTCATACCAATTCATCATCATGGATACATAATCATTATTAATAATATTTAATGCTAATTACATCATCAACAAGGAAACACTAGTGTTGATCCACATATATACTGGTGGCCACCCACCTCTTCTACTAATTCATAATGGTTCCACATCTTGGTAGTTTTTTTATTTTTGTTTGGGTCCCAAACTTCCAGGGCCGTTTTGAGGCCCTAAACGATATTTTTTTGGCTCGATGGCACCTATAATGTTGCTAAAGGCATGTGCTAGCTTGAATGGAATGTGTAATCCTAGGCTAGACCTTTTCAATGAGGTACCCAGTGCCCCAAATGGAGATCATATGCAAATTTTGTGCCCCCGGGAAGCTGACATATCAACTAACCACATTGAGGCTCACAAACCTTTTGGCATTTCATGTTCTGGGTTAGGATTTTGGATTTTTAGGGTTTTCTCATTGATGCTTTATGTTAAAGTATTTTTCGACCTCTTTGTAATCAACTTCTTGTGAATAAGTATGCTTTGCATTTTACAGTATTTTGTATTTCAGACAGTCATTAATAGAATTTGATTTTAATTGTATTATTGTGTTTCTTGCAATATCTTTGTGTGTTTCCTTGTTATATATTTGCCTTCATGTCTTTATCAATATAATCTAGGTCATTAGTATTAGAGCAATTTTCTCTTTTTCGTTTCTTAGTGTATGTCCCCGACAAGGTCAATCGGGTATAGAGAGTTGGGTCTCTAGCTAGTTTCTCTTGAGGACAATCGCTCTCGCCAGCCCAAGCGGCCTCCCATGGTAGAAGAAACGAGAGACGATGGATCAAGTGATCCTATCAAACTATTTCTCAATGAATCCCTTGTGCAACAAAGGAAAGAGATGATGGATAACTTCTCCTAGATCCTTCGATGAATGCCAACATTGGGAGTCACCTTCAACCAATAGTCACTTCGACGGTGCAACACCCTTCAAGGTACAAGTTAATTTTGATATTCCTTTATTTGAAGGCCAGATAGATGTTGATGCTTTTGAAAAATGGTTAATTCTACTATAGGGTTATTTCTGTGTCCAAAATTTTACCAACAATGAAAAAATCACCTTCGCGCTCCTTAAAGCTCATCTGCATGTCAGATATTGGTGGGAAACTTACTATGAGCAACATGTCGGAGATGAGTCTGCAATTTTTGGGCCTGAACCTAGTTGGGAAGATTTTGTCGATGCCCTCAAGGAGCAGTAATACCCTGTTGGAAATTATGATTACCAGTACATGAGATGGACAACCCTGCATCAAGAGAGAGACCTGATGGTGTCGGAGTACACCAACATATTCCATACCTTGCACACAAAGTTGGGTATTACAGACCCCAAGTGGCACCTATTCCTAAAGTATCACAGTGGCCTACATAGGTACATACAAATAGATATGGAGTTCCTTGACATCTCTTCACTAGGAGCCACTTACCAATATGTTGTCAAGAATGAGGAAAAGTTCAAGAAAAAGAATAAGTGGGATTTCATCTTTGCAAACCCATAAAAAAAGCATGGTAAAGGTGGCCCTAACTCCCAAAGAAAAGGATAGAGTAAGGATGGCCATCCCTAGGAAAACCAGTCCAATCCACCATCAAAGAAGGCTAATGGGAAGTCAAAGAAGGACACTGTAAAGTGGTGTGAGTTCCACAAAATTCCTTGGCACAACACTGATGAATGTCACTCCAAACAATCATTTTTGGCTTAGATGAAATCCTTAGAGTTGGATGTCAAATAAGAATCTGATTTAGAACCGAATAAGGAAAAACTATTCATTGATGCAAATGAAAGTGTCACTGTCAATACCAAAAAATTCCAGCCAGAGGAAC